>JAFBJT010110409.1:0-15072 GCA_016785325.1 Chascanopsetta lugubris
CACTTCACTATGCACCCACAGGTGTCGCTGTTCACAGCCATTTTTGGAAATTACTGTACGCTCCTTTTAAAGGTGCAGTGTGTAAGATTTGGGTCATTTTCTATTGGTAGAAAAAAAAATGACAAAACAATTACACACCGACATTTTCACAATCACCATAAAGTCTTATTATTTTCCATGACCCTTACATGAGCCCTTTAATGTATATTTACCTGAGGAGTGGGTCCTCTCTACAGGGGACGCCATGTTTTTACAGAGTTTTCATGACTGAGCTGAGGGCCACCATAGGTTTCTCCTGCTTACTCAGAAGCGTAAGGGTGAGATGTGGAGACAACATGCAACTTCACCACCAGATGTCACCAAGTCTTACACACTGCACCTTTAACTGGAGTAAAGCTAATACATCTGATGTCAAATGCAACAAGGTTGAAGTATAGTCGGGGTTCAGTGACTTCTTGCACCTTAGGCTACTCATCAGTGGAGTGAAATGACTTCTTCTTCTTCTACTGGATAAAACGTGTCCCTGACTAAGCCAGCGATGTAATTGTGAGCATAAAGTGGAGATATGTTTTCACCACAGCCAGAAACATTTAGCGGTCTATAAGTTATCTGTCAGACCCTGGTGCTTTATGGTCCCCACCATATCTGCGCTTCTCAAAAGACATTTTGTCTGACATGAAATATCGGATGGTCGTTTGTTGGAAAATCAAATTAAGTTGTTTGTGGGTGACAAAGCCAGTGTTTTTCTTCTCTGCAATGCTTTCTCTGTGTGTGTCAGTGTGTGTGTGCGTGTGTGTGTGTGTGTGTGTGTGTGTGTTTTCTGCTCAGCACAGCTCATCCTCTGGCTGCCTTCTCAGAATGAGGCAGATTCAATTGTGGGTTTTATGGTTTTACAACAACTTCAGCAGGGACAGTTCCCCACTGAAGTCATGGTTTTCCCTGCATCTGGGTGTTTTTGTCCACAGCCTTCATCTGTAGTACACACACACACACACACACACACACACACACACACTCACACACACACTCCAGCCTCTCAGTCGTTCTGCTCTGTGCCTCCACAGGCATCATCATACACATGAAACTATGTCTGGTTGCACTGACATTACTTTAAGTTTGGCATCGTGGCTTCGCTGTACTATTAATGGCTCCGTAGATTCATGTTCAAGCTGAACTAAAACCATAACACATCCTCTGATCGAGTCATTTCAAACCTAAAAATAAAATCAAAAATATGCCTAAAGATGAATATTGCATATATACCTCTGCCAAGGTCCATCAGTCCCTCCATGAAACCACAGCTACATATTGCATAAACACATTAAATGTTAGCCACGGAATAATATCAACTACCTGATACAACCCTAAACATCAAGGTCAAACATCCATTGGAAGAAAAACACAGAAAATGTTAAAACCCACAAATCCAGGAAAAAAAAAAAAAGGCCGAGTAGATTCCAGCTGACTCACTTCACTGTGCATGAACCACATGTGTAACACAAGTATGGGAAAAGAAACTTGACCAAAGAGAAACAGAAAATTAAAGGGCAACGCGAAGGACCAGACCTCCCCATGTGTTTGTCATCAGATTAACATTAAGTCTCTAACGAGTGTTCGCACCCAAACTGGGCTCCGAATAACAGGCGCGTTTAAGAAGAGGGAAAAAAACAACAACCCCTTCATCTTCAAGTAATCCATCTGATATGCCAACACTGCTCACACTGCTAACACTCATCCACCACATGCTCTCACTAAATAAAGGCTATCATTATGGGATGTGGAGCGGAGCGTTCATACCCTCTGGTCACAGTCTGCAGTAACAGGAGCCTCTCCCAGCTCCATGAGGCTTAGTGTCACATTTTTACTTCTATCACTGCGCCACCCCATGCGCAGAAAACGTTGACGTGTGCCGTAACTCCGCTTCTCTGCAGTTCAGTGTATGTTCACCGTTTCCATCGTACAACTCTTGGGACTTTTATCCGAGGTGCCGAAGATATCGGAATGCAGAAAAAACCCAAAAAGTGAACCCTAACCCTCGTCGTGCCAGGTAGATACGACATTTACGACACTTCGAGGGCTGTCAGTCATAAGGCCTGCGGGCCAAAACCGGCCCGACACAAGTTTCAATCCGGCCCAGTGAGACGACTTTGCAGTGAAGACCTTTCACTGCCATTGTTCAGTAAAGTGTAAATGCCATTTTAAATGTGTCCATTGGTGGTGGCGGACGCTTAAGACGCCGGTACAATGACTTTATACTTGTAAGTGATGAACTGAGGCGTAACACTGATGAAATTGTGTGAAGCCAAAACATCACAAGTGGCAGCTGGTGGCTTTCCGGGGTATAAACGGTGCAGCACGTCAGCCGGTGGGATGTGGAACAAGCCACAAAGTTCAAGTGCATGTGAAATAGGTTCACACGCTTGATTCTCGGAGCTGCTTCTCGTCACAGCGACGGGATGATTGACAGCTGACGGGGATCTGGTCGCTGTTTCGACCAGATCCCTGTGGCCGCTCCGTCGCTCCATCACTGCTGCTCTGCCGCTGCCTCCAACATGGCAAGCGATCGATTCCTGGATGTTTGAGCTTCTTTGTGCTACGAGGGAGCGGAGAGGCGTTGCAATTCATGTTCGCCACAACCATCACGGAGGTGAAGGTGTGAGGCACAAACTCCATGCTGTGACCACAAAGCAACACCAAGAGATGGACACTTCAAAGCATCAAAGTAAATTGGGAGTTAAAGGTTCATCTCGTCCGCTCCCTTCTCTCTGCTTTCCTACAGCTGTGGATCCAGTTTTTAATTACCGACTGTGACTTGTATAAACCTGCGTGTAAACGCTCATCCAGCATGATTCGAGATGGCCGACCTTTCCGTCAGGCAGGAGCAGAAGAAGTGTGTCTTGTCTTTGATGCGCCAGCGACTGTGAATAATGAGGTTTCACACAGTGGAGGAACCGTCGGGGATCCAGGGAGAGCAACGAACACTTCCATCGCTGTTTCCAAATGTTCCTTCTTGGAAAATCATTTCCAACTCAAGTAATTAGAGATGAGTCTGCATGATGCATCGCTGCAAGTTAGTTTCAATTAGAGGATTAATTGCTTGTGTCTGCGAATCCCTGAGAAAGGAGGTCGGTGGAGAATGGCTTCAGGTTCAAATCAAATCCACGATCGCTTCAGATATGTGTTCGGTATTTGAATATCACCATTACAGTGAGGATTTGACTGCTCCCCTTGTCAACACGGGTTGGTTGTGAGGGTGTTAATGTGCAGTGTGTTACGTTTTGGGAACCAGTCAGCAGAAAAACAGACTTGTGTTTTTATGTATTCAAATCTGAATTCAAGGAAAAGCCATTCTCCGTGGAGAGGGATATTCAGTTGGCTGCAAGATGTAACTTTGCCACTAGGTGCCGCTGAATCCTACACAGTGTGTCCAGTGCAAAAAAAAAAGGGGGGGGGATTAGATGTTTTTCTTCTTCACTCATTCAGTATGGTAACTTATCCTTACTTATTTTGTGTTTAGTCTTCATGAGCACTCAAAGCTCCAGCGTACAGGTTTTACCATTCACCCATTCACAAACACTTTCAGCGGTGCATCTGTGTGTGACAGTGATCTCACTCTGCTGGTGCTGGATGGACAGATGGATGGATACATACATAGATGGATGGATTGGTTGCTTGCGAATGACACATTGTAAAGTCCTGCAGAACTCTTGCAGACTCATACTTGTGTGTTCAAACGGTGAAAAAGAGGAAATCTGACTTGCGCGTGGTACGTTTTGTTTAGTGGCTCCTACAATACTGGTCTGCACACGGATCGTTTTCACATGGGAACAACTTTGTAAGAAAGAACCAGTTTAGTGTGAAAAAAAAAGCCCTCTCGCTCTATTTGCCTGTGTGTGTGTGCGCGTGCGTGTGCGTGTGTCGTTTCATAACTGTAACCTCAAGCTGATTTGGGTTGGAAAAACCATAAAGTTCGCATTTACACCCAGCCTAACTGGATCCAGATGATGCTCCTAATAAGCACTTAAAACGTGTTATTCACCGAGAAGAAATGTGTTACTTTGCCTTTTGGTTTGTAAGTGCACCATGTTTACAGCTGTCCGACACGCAGGCGGACGAGCTGGAAGTGTTGTTTGGTGTGAGCTCAGGAAAAGTTGTCGTGGTCAGTTGGAAAAGACAGAGCCGTGGAAAGCCCCATCATTTTTACACCAAAGCTGTTTTTAATCCTCATCCGCTGGAAAAACAGGCAGGCATGGGGCGGGCGTGTGTGTGTGTGTGTGTGTGTGTGTGTGTGTGTGTGTGTGTGTGTCAGCACGACCAGCACCAGGTGACCCAGTCTGACCTCACCCAACCAGGTCTCATAAAAGCAGCATTGAGGCCTGGAGGCCCAGAGACACAGCGCTGCTTTTGTTGCCCCTTTACCCAAGGTGTATTCCCCCTTGGGGTTGGGGTAGGAGGGGGGTAAGAGGGGGGGGGGGGGGGGGGGGTGGGGGTTTCAGGGCTGGTGGTGGTGGTGGTGCTCAGGCCTGGCGGCGTCACTCATTAGAGAGAAAGAAACCATTCCCTGGCTGGGCGGCACATTATTTCATCGTCTGTCGGGGCAAATAAAAGCCTCTCTTGCCGTTTAATGAACGCTCTGCCTGTTTTTTTCGCCGCCTCCTCCCAAACGGCCTCGCCACACTCCTGTCTTTTTCTTATTAATCCACTTTCCAGTATGACTCTAATTAATAGGTCGCTGCACTTCTTACACATGGCCCCGCCAGATGCTTGGAACTCCCTCCCTCCGTCGCTCGCCCTCTCCTTCCCTCTCTCTCTCTCTCTCTCTCTCTCTCTTTCTCTCTTTCTCTCTTTCTCTCTCTCTTTTTCCCTTACATCTTTTTCCATATACTTTTCTCAGCCATCGCCACTCGAGTTTCTCTCTCTCTCTGTCTCTCTCTCTCTCTCTCTCTCGCTCTCTCGCCCCGGTCCTTTTTTATACATCTGTCTTTGGTGATTTTTTCTCGTTTGAATTTGATTGGTTGTTTCAGTTGAACTCCAAATCGCTGCGTCTGTGCAGGGATCCTCCGTCCTGTAGTTACTCTCCTCATTCTTCAAGGTCAATTGCAGCTTTCAATGGTGCTTTGTCGTGTTTGACGAGCGCTGCGTGCGTGTTTTCCGCTGATTACTTGCCCATGGACATGATTAAAGTCGCAGAACATCTGCGTGCGCTCACTCCTGCGGCCTGCATGTCGGTGCTTGTGTGTACCTGTTTTCTGATTGTAGGGGAGCGTGTGTGTGCATATGTTTGTTTAAAGTGGGACCATTCCACAGCGCTGCATGTGTGTCGTAGTGGTCTTGGGTATTTTTTTATTTTTTTTTTTTCTTCTTCGTTTTTGTTTCGTTTTTTTTTTTTTTTTTTTTTTTTAATGCCCCACCCCCTTTGAAATGCCACACACACTTGGTGGAACCTGTGTTTGACAGTTTTTGAGGCTGGAACACAAAAGTTCTTTGTGAGAAGAGTTGCAGGGACTCTCCCCGGCTGGCTGTCGCACTGCAGAGAAACCACAGCAGAGCCAAGCAATTACAGAAAATATGTCAGTATGAGAAATGTGGCTTTAAAAAGACTAACACTCGCTGACTGTGTGGCTTTGTGTATGAATGTAGTTATATGTGTGACGGAAAGAAGTGTCCACTGTATGGGACGGCTCGACTCTAAGAATAGCAGCATAAATCTTTAATGAGTCTCGCCTCATAGCCTATAGCCTTATTTTCCCATCAAGGAGAAAGTGAATGTTGGAGACATACGTCATTGGAACTGTGTTCGTTTTTAACATCAAACCGAAACCTTCAAATCAGCCGTGACGCATGTAAAAAATAAAAATAAAAAAAAAGTTTCCGATAAATCTTTCAAAAATGTTGCTGTGAGAACGATCAGGAACACATTTTATTCATTTGCTTAAAGTTCATTCTTACGCATTTCATTTAGTTCATTTAATTAATTTTGATTAGAAATGTCAACTTATTTTTTCTATTGACATCAGATCTGTTCTAGTAGGACTAAATGCCATCGTTTATGAAGGTACGGTGTGTGAGTCTTAAGGACATCTGTTGGTGATGTTTCACTGCTCCAGCCCTTTTGGTGCAATGTCAAATGACATAAGAAAACAGAAATAGCAATGAAAACTAGTTCCATGAATATGCACAATAAAAGGCATGGGGCGTGTGTGTGTTCAAACAATACAAAACAGTGCAGCACAGGTTTAATTTTAAGTAAGCAAAAACCTTTTTTATCATTATTATTTATCTTATTTTAATTATTGTTTTAATTGTTTGTTTGGGTGGGGGTGGGGGGGGGGGGGTTTAGGGCTTGCAGCAGCACCTCCTCCAGCAGGTGGCGCCTTAGGCGACCGCCTATATGATCTATGTGGAGAGCCGACATGAATACTCCATATTCCTCTACTCTCAGCAGATGTGTCCCCTGAGCACTGTTCGGCTGATACTGTAAAATGTCTTTACAGGAAAAAGGATAATGACCTCATTGTGAAGCTCATTCACACTAATGACAAAATCTTCTTTGAATCTGGACTGATGTGATGAACAGACACCACTGTGGATGGAGCTTTTTAAAAACCCACCGACATGAGACTGTGGATCTCCATCTGATCCAGTGGCCGTGAAAGGTTGGAAACATTGTCATAGGATCTATTTTTGCAAAGATGTGATACTGTTGCTTATTCTGAATGGGATTTTTAAGAACACAGGATTGACGCTAAAAAAAAAGTTCAGTCATCTGTGAAATCTAAGGAGAAAAATGTCATTTTTTGGTTTTTTGCTTTACCTGGTGGAATTGTGGCGGGGGTCAGTAAAGAGCCTGGTGCGAGCAGACACAAAGATGAAAGGGTAGATGACAGCGAGGAATTCATTTCCCTTCAAAGAAATGTAGAAATGAACAAATCAAGCCCTTTTCAAGTCAGGGGCCACACAGTATATTCCAGTTTGATATGTCGTGGGCTGGACCAGAAAGATCATTACATAACGACCTTTAAACAACTTTTCTTTTGTTTTGGTGCCAAAAATTACTTTCCGAAAACGTAAGTCGTCATTGTCGTCAAGTTTGTCATTTTGTACATTTTGCATGGTTAAACCGTGGTCCGGCTCGCACAGTCCGGCGGGCCAGTTGCGGCCCGCGGGCCCTATGTTCATTTGACAGCACTGCTGTGAGCGCTCTTGTTACTTTGTTAACTTTGTTAAGTTGTCAGTGAGGTTACGATCTCTGTCTTCTGACATTTGAAAGCCTTTGCCTCTTGAGCAGAACTTTCCCCCGGCAGAGAGAGACAGACGCTGCAGCTGGGTTCAGTGTGTGAGGTGGTTCCATTAGTGTGTGAAGAGCTTTTACTATGTGTTGGGCCTCTTTCTGCAAAGATGAAACTTGTGGGTCTGTTAAATTGCCGTCTCTGTTTTTTTTTTGTTTTTTTTCAAGATTGAGTCGATAAAACATTTCACATGAATGAGTTTGTGAAGTTTAGTGCAGATCTAGAATCAAATCTAAATCTGCTTCATTTTAGATGCGTGGTCATTGTGTAGGATTCAGTTGCATCTAGTGGTGACATTGCACATTGTAACTGAATATCTCTGATCTTCCCCTTCACTCAGGAGGTGTTTATTTGTTCCATTCTGAGCCACTTTCAAATCATAGTGGCGCAACATGGGGGTCTCCATAGAGACCGCTCCTGGTATACATAGACAGAGATCATACGAAGGTAATGACAAATAATTCAAACGTTGAGCGTAATTATTCACAAATGTTTGTATTTTTATTCCATTTCTTGCTATTTACAATTCTGCCAATGATCTGCCCTTTTGCTCAACTTCTGCACACTGGACCTTTTAAATGTGGTTCCATGAGGGAACAGTTGGCCCTGCAAAAATGCACAACCCTGCTGTGACATTCAAGTTTAAATATGAGTTGAATACATTTTTATCCATGCAAGAAATCACAAAACTAGAACAAGTAAAACCAGACTCCCTGTTCTGGTACCAGGATTCAACGAGGAGTTGACCCGTATAGATGGAAGATGGAATTAGTATAGTATTTCTACGTGTGTGTGTGTGTGTGTGTGTGTGCGCGCGCGAGTGTGTGTGTGTGTGTGTGTGTGTGTGCGCGTGCGCCGTTTACCTCCACATGTGGAACAGTTTACTCTAAATCAGGTACAGAGTGATCCCTTGCAGCAGCAGCATTGTAATTGACCGGCTTCTGTATCAGTTACAGCAACATACCTACCTGCCTTCCTTTGTGTGTGTGTGTGTGTGTGTGTGTGTGTGTGTACCTGCACGTTTCTGGACTACTCCTCCCACCTTCTATTAAAAACCAAAACCAAAACACGATATAAAACTCTTCATCTGCATCTGTTGAGCCGATGTACATCCCCATCATTTTCGGAGTCCCCCCAGAAAGTTCAATTCCCAGGCTGAAGCAGGCCCGAAACAACAAGACATTCTTTGGCCGGCCTGTGGAGTAGGATAGTTAGGCTCCACCCACTTGTAGAATCACTGAAGGGGATGAGAGACATGGCCAAACAGCGAGTGATCATCTCACTTACCGACATGATCACCAAGCTGGCGTCCAGAGAGAGAGAGAGAGAGGTGGTGGGGGAAAAAAATCACGAGTGGGGTGTTTATGTGTTTTTGTGTGTGTTTTTGTGTGTTTGTGTCAGTTGTTGTAAAGGGTTAATTGTACCCATGTTGTGGCTGGCTGTTTTCTGGTAGACTGGCTCGAGTCAGGCTGGCAGAGGGAACAGAGAGGCCCTTCATAATACAGTTCTGCTGATTGAAATCATATGGCATCGCCTGAAATCATTGAACTACTTGGAAGAAAGACAAAAAGCTGGAGGGAGATATTGCGCCCCCCCCCCGCCCACCCCCCCTCAGCTCCTCTCATGTTTGTTTAACACTCTTTTTGTCCAGCATCCTTTTCCCTCTCTTTGTTTCTTTGTTTTCGAGGTATTCCAACTGCTACCTTTTCTTTTTTATTTATTTATTTATTTTAAAATAAATTCCAGTATAGTAGGCTTTGCTTGAATTGTAAAACCATCCAGACTCCCAGAATCTAACCTCCTCCTCCTCCGTGTCCCGTCCCTCGTTCTCCACAGAGTCCTGACGTCCCCCGGGTCCACGTCACCCGTCCCCGTCTCCTGCCAGCTTCCCTCTCACCTCACTGGCGACCGAGCGGGGCTGAATGGCCTCGGCCCCGTTCAGGCTGGGCCCCTCGACAGAGACATAGGAAGGGACGACAGCACAAGCGAGACAAGTTCACCTTGAACCGCCACCGGCGCTTGGCCATCTCCATGGCGACCAACAGGGAGCATCAAGTGCGTCACATGCCAGGCTTCCCCCGCGCCATGTACCCGTTCACGTTCAACTCCATGAGGAGCCACTCCCCCTTCGACCTGCTGGCCAGCAGTCACCTCTTTGGTCGGTTCGGGGCCGACCTGCCCAAAGAAATGGCCGCTTTGTGTGAGTAACACAGTTCATTGATTTATTTATTTATTTTCATCCCCCTCACGCATCATAATAAACAAACAACCTCGGAGACACTGAGCATTTCTCCAAAGTACGTGCATTCATAATAAGATTATCTTTATTTATTTATTTTTTATTTTTGGACAACACAAGTGACAGAATGTCATTATACACACAGCCACAATGAGCTTAATTCAGATTCTGGCAAAATTCTGAAAAAAACAAAAAAAAACAGTTTTATATCATCATGAGGCCTGAAACTAGTCCAAGGTTCAATCACGAGGCAAAAAATCTCGATCCCACACCCCTGCACATGGCAAGATAGTGAGCCGAGTGTCCTTGTCGCCACCATGTTGCGTTTAATGTACACACACACACACACACACACACACACACAGAGGCGAGAGTTTAGGAAAAGCCCTCAGGGCAGAGTAGAGAGTATTTCAGCTGAGACAGAAACAGACAGCAGATTAAGGCTTTTGGCAAATAAAGTGTCATTTCACAAAAGAACTGCGTGTTGATGCAAGTTCCCATTATGAGTCACAGGGGGCGCTACTGCCCCTCAGAACGAAGCAAGAGAGTGAGGGAGAAACCTTTTACAGTGAGTGAGAGCATAATACTGAAGGACACGCTCTTCCCTTTCATATAGAAATAGAACATACTTGTATATGTTGTGGTTTATATGGTATAAAAAATGGAACATATGTTTTTAAAGGTGCAGTGTGTAAGATCTGATGACATCTACTGGTAAAATTGTATGTTGTATCCATCGCCTCACCCTTCCCATTTGAGCTTACAGGAGAACCTATGGTAGCCCTCAGTTACCATTTAAGCTCCAAACAGGTGTAGTACGTCCACTCTGGGCTACTGTAAAAACATGGCGGCCCCATAGGTTGTAAATATACATTAAAGGGCTGATTTTAGGGTTATGTAAAAACGTTAGACATACTTTCGGATGATTATACAGTTGTGAAAATGTCTGTGTAATTGTTTTGTAATTCTATTTCTACAGATATTAGTGACGAAAATTGAAGAAAATCGTACACACTGCACCTTTAACAATCACTTTCCTCAGTATTTGTGTTCATCACTGCACTGGATGGAATCCACCCACAGTTGCGCCGCTACTCCCCTGTGTTTTGTGTCTTATGGCATTTCCATAAGAATAATGAAACGGAACTTGCGTGATGTCAAACAATGGTGAAAGTTAAAGCTTTGTGTTTTGCCTCTGTTGGTGTGTGTGTGTGTGTCTGGTGTGTGTGTTTGTGTGTGTGTGTCTGGTGTGTGTGTGCTCTCTGCACTTCAAAGAAATTCTGGATTCATTCAACATCAGCTCTGAGCTCAGGAGAGAACAAATGAACCTCTGTGGCGATTCATGTTTTCTCTTGTCCATCCATCCTCGGGTCATGGTGGTGGGGAGGGTGGGAGGGGTGGAGGGTGGTGGTGGTGGTGGTGGGGTTACTGGAGCCATTCCCAGTGGACAGTGTGTTGGGGTTTGGGGGGAGGGGGGTGGGGTGGGCTCATCCCTGAATATTTCCTCTTGTTGCACTCCATCGTTTCCCCCTTTGAAATCATGTGTTTGTCACCTGTCGCAGCATCGACATAAACCCAGTCAACTCTCTTATTGTCCACTGCAGCGAATCATGATTTCACGAACTCT
This sequence comes from Chascanopsetta lugubris, assembly GCA_016785325.1. Lineage (NCBI taxonomy): Eukaryota > Metazoa > Chordata > Actinopteri > Pleuronectiformes > Bothidae > Chascanopsetta > Chascanopsetta lugubris. The sequence continues at coordinate 11,156 of JAFBJT010110409.1, forward strand.
CTGTTTATACCTTTTATCATGTTTATATGAATACTGACATCCAATTGTCTGAATTTAAAGGTACAGTGTGTAAAATGTTGGTCAATGTTTTGTCACTTCTATAAGTACATAAAAGTGTTGCACTGATATTTTTATGGATCTTTAATCAACTGAATATATGATCTTCTTTTCACGTGACCCTAAAATTAGCCCGTTCATGTGTATTTACTCCAGGAGCGGGTCCTCTCCATGGGGGCCGCCATGTTTTTACAGTAGCCCAGAGTGGACATACTAATCGTGAGCTTGAATGACAACTGAGAGCTGCTATAGATTCTCCTATAACCCAGAAAGACATGGAACTTCACCTATAGATATCATCAAATCCTACACACTGCACCTTTAAAGGTCCAGTGTCAGATTTAGGTGACTTTAATAACATTCCAATGGCAAAAACGTAGAAATAAAAGTCCATACTAAAGCTTTTATAACTGTGTATGGTTCAAATCGAATGTATATCAGGGTGTGACTCAGCAGAGAGCTTATCTCAGCCCCGGGACCAACAGCTCTCCCTTAAACTCACAATTAAAGGTCGAATGTGTGAAATTAGGTTAAAGGGCAGCACCTGAATGCACCGATTGTTGTTTTGCATTGTCTTACAATGAGCCCTTTGTATTGACATCGCCGCCATCATCATATTTTTACAGTTGCCCAGAAGTGAGAATGGCTTCAGTGATAACTGAAGACTACCCTCGGTTCTCCCTCATGCTTTGGAGCGGACGAGGGACGATCAGCTGCGACGCGCAGCCCAGCCACTAGATGTCATTAACCCTACACGCTGCACCTTTAACCGTTGAAGTCATGACCCGGGCTAACGACCAGCAGCGGATTGTATTGATTTCCCGTTGTTCGTTGATGAGTAATAGCGATCGAATGCTGCAGTCGGAGGTGTGTGAGTGTGAGTGTGTGTGTGTGTGTGTGTGTGTGTGTGGAGTCGGTGGTCGGCGAACAGCAGCTGTGTGTCTGTGCATGTGAGTGGGTGTGTTGGTGTGATCACAGTCATCCACTGATCTCTGGTTGGATGTGAAGTCATGGGGCCAATGAGAGAGTGTTTGGTGGGCCACAAACACACAGTGTGTGATTACATCGCTGACATGTTGCCCCCCGGGCCTTTTGTTTACGTACTCACAAATGTACAGATGGAGACGGACAGATAATGGACTCATGGACTTCATGCTCGTCAGGAAGACGAAGTTGGTCAGAGCATGTGACAGAACATGAGATTTCCTTTGTATTTACAGTAAATCTATGTTGTATTTATGGCCCCCCCCTCCCCGTTTATCCCAAACCGTCCCACTGAGAGACATTGTCTCCGTTGACCGAGTTTGGGTCAAAATGGGCATTAAAGAAATCAAAAGTGTGATGAATAAATTAATCAAGCAGTGACAAGATACTCGCAGAGAGGGACCTGAGTTCAAGACAGTCAGCTGATTCAAAGCGCTGAAGGAAAGCACATGTTTTTAAAGCTGTGACATTTTCTATTTGTGTATTTCTTCAATGAATTCAAATGTCAACATTATTTGATGGTTGACCTCTGAGGCCATACAGCAAGAAAAAGTTGATCTTGACCAAAGATCTAAAGTAGGATGACAGATACTCAGGGAAACATGACGCAGCAGATTTATGTCTTAAGTGAGTAGTAGAATCAAATGATCACCAATGTAACTGAATACACACCTATCGACTGTATTACTGATCCTGTCAGGATTCTACTCTTTATTGCTCTCTAACTATAGATCTCTCGCCGTGCCAATTTGTAGCAGGCAGTAAATCGCTGCTAACTGTTTTTGTTTTGGGTTATTCAACATTTGCATTTAACCAGTTCCTGATTTTTGTTTTGTTTACATTCGCTCTCACAAGTCCGTCTTTTTCCTCCTGAGGTGAGGGTGGTCCGACTTACTTTAGTTCGATAAGGTCGACGGTGTCGTGCGCGACCCTACCAGCGGCCAAATCTGAAATCCTGGATAACAATTCCTGCTCCTCATCATAATAATCACTTACCTTTGTGATGACGATGAGCCACAGTGGTGCCACGATGTACACAACATGTACACACACTCCTGCAGGGAAGTGGCGTTCGTCAAACACCGGAGACGTCAGAGTGCAAGAGTTGCGGCTCCCTCTGTTTGTTCATTGCACTTTTCACATCACGACAAAACCAAAGAGGAAGTGACGTATGTCTTCGTCAGATTGTTTAAAAAAAAATACAAAGTTTGATTGAGACCCTTTGGTAAACTCACGTCCCTTATGTAAACCGATAGTTAGTTGTGGCCGGCAGCCAAAGACGGGTTCCTCTGCTGATTATCTTCAATGAAGAAGAAACCATGCAATTAATGAGCCCATTCTTTACCAACAAGCAAAGCTAAAACCTCTCATTAGTGCAAAGTGAACAGAAATTATCCGAAATTACAGCAGAGGTTTAGATGGGCTTTGCTAATTAATTCAAACCAGCTCCTAATCAGTGTGAGCGGAAGACTGGACTTTGTTCCCTAATGAGATGAAACTCAAAGCATCCCTGGACTGGAAATTAGCGGATATCCACATCAAAAGCTCCCTGCTGCGTATTCACTCATTTCTCTCCCCTTCTCCTAATAGCAGTGGGAATTAGTGGGAACACACAGCGAACTGTGTTTTGGCCCGAGTGGCGCTGCCCCTGTGCGTCATGGAACCGGGCTGCATAGAAGAATGCCCCGGGTCGGCTCAGGAGCATGGAAACACGTCCAAATTATTTTCTAGAAAATGTGATTTTCAAAACATTCGGAAGCATTTTGGGTCAGTAAGTGCAGCAACTCGTGTCAGTGTGGAACTATCACATTTTGTTCCACAGTGAACACAGTGTCCTGTCGTAATTTCTCTGCTTGTCACATCTTGTTCTTTGTAATGTTTTCTGTGTGTGTGTGTGTGTGTGTGTGTGGGGTGTGATATTAGTAACTTGAACCTAAAGGCACAGAGTGAGGGTTGTGTGTTTTTCTTTGTGTCTGTCATCACATGCACTTTGTTTAAGCGCACGCACACACACACAGACACACACACACACACACACACACAGACACACACACACACACACAGAGCAAGTCGCACATTTCCACTGCCACTCTGTAGGCTGCACATTCCAACACCCATGAATATCACAAACCAGCAGTGTTGTGCGCCTCGCCTCACATTGGCAACTATATTTGTGCGCCTGTTGATGATGAGCGCTCTGAGACTTTGTGCAAATATGTGCGGCCGAGCCGGAGGAGCTGCAGCTCCAGACCCAGACGGGGAGGGAGGGAAAGGGAGAGAGAGAGAGAGAGAGGCAGAGAGAGAGAGACAGAGAGAGACAGAGAGAGAGAGAGAGAGAGCGAGGCAGAGAGAGGCCATTGTTCCAACCTCTGTGTGTTTGTGTCAGACATGAAGACAGGATGAATAGCTGAAGAACCTGATTGTGAGGACTTGTAATGTGACTCGCTCCTCTTACAAGCTTGTGAGTGTGTGTGTGTGTGTGTGTTTCTGCGAAAGTGTGTGTGTGTGTGTGTGTGTGTGTGTGTAAAAGAGCCGAGGGGAAGACGGAGAAGGCGTCAGGGGAGTCCCATGTTTTAAGTTTCAAAGGCCAGAAAGCTGCAATTTGCCCCAGTGAAAGAGTGTGAGGGAGATGTTGTTTTGTTAAAAAGTGGAGGAGCACTCTCCACATTCCCTCCTGTGTGCGTTTGTGTGTCTCACTCCTTGGAGCAGCAACAGGGGGCAGGGTGCTGCGGGGCGGCGGGGCAACGGGGCGGCGGGGAGGGTAATTGTCTCAAGGTGTGGAGAGAGCTCAGCAGGCTGATACTGTGCAGCCCTGCTCCCTGCAGTGTGTCATTTTGTGTGTGTGTGTGTGTGTGTGTGTGTGTGTGTGTGTGTGT
>JAFBJT010110409.1:37747-57236 GCA_016785325.1 Chascanopsetta lugubris
ATCTCATTGTTTGTGTTATTAATATATGAAACTAAAGCCTTAGTTGTTGTCATGCATATACGTGGACCAACTCTTCCGTTTAAACGGTGATTCAGCATTAATTCTGGATAATTCCTCAATAGTATTTTTCTTACCCGGAACATTTGTGCTTTTAAATGCAGTATTTGAATGTCGTCAGGCTTTTGTTTCCGGTCAATCTCGTACCTCCACTCACTGTCACTGTGACACAATAGGATCATATGTCTCGGTGGTGGCAGACATTTTGTTCCGCGTGAGACAGCGTGTTAAATCCCGTTGATATTAATAATGATAATGACCTAAACACTGCAGTGATAAACAATGTCTCCATCCGTCCCTTGGGAACGTGTCTCCATCATCGTCATCCTCCCCCTCCTCATCCCGTATCCAGCGCTCTCATCCTACACTGGCTAGTGGGCGTGGCCCTGTCCGCACTGCGGTCCCTACGGAAAGCCACTAGGGCCGATTTTCAAAGTGAGCAGGGCGTTTTTCGAAGTGCTGTGTGCAGCTGCTGGTATTGGGGCCTGCTCTGCATTGTGCGTGTGCGCGTGTATGTATTTACGTCTCTGTGCGCGCGCGCGTGTGCTTGTGTAAGGAGAGAATGGTGCAGTTACAGTGATGAGGTAGATTGAAAGCTTTTAACTTGAGGGATGATTTTTCTTTTCCTCACTTTGCAAATTACCTCAGATTAAGTGTGATATAGGTTAAATACTATAATAGTAGAAACTAAAATACTTTATGCATATATTCATATTTGTAATTCATTCAAGTTAATTACAGTTTGCTTGATTTATGAGCTGATCTATATTTCTTTCATAATTAATGGAAGTTTCACATTTTGTGACATTAGATATTGATCTCTTTTATATTTTCACCTTTCGTGCATGTTGACTTGAAAGTTTAAGTTAAAAAATATTCATGTATTTAGATTCACTTATCTTTGCCATGTCAATAATGCTAGTGACATCACTCTTGTTCGCTTTGTGTACAACTGATCACACAAAGAATTAGATCATCTTCACTGCTGTCAATCAATCATTCGTGTATTAGAGTAAAATAAAATGTGTGAGATAAGAAACAATTCATTCTTAATTAAAAGTACTTTTCTCTTGTGTCATCGTCTGACTCTGCGGAGGCCGGTGTCATTAGGCCTCCTCTCAGGATGATACCACCATGACTCAGCTCACTGGAGGCCACCACTGTGTGTGTGTGTGTGTGTGTGTGTGTGTGTGTGTGTGTGTGTGCGTGTGTGCGTGCGTGCGTGCGTGCGTGCGTGCATGTGTATGGCTCATGCCAAAACACAGAAAAAGAAATATAGATTTTCAATATCTGATATCTTGGCCCTGAAGTCCACCCCTTGTTTCTTTGCAGTATTTCTGACTTTCCTTTTTCTTCCTTATCTTTTATTTACCTCTCTTGATTTATCTTGCAGGGATCCGCTCATGGGACACCAACCTCATCGACTGCAACCTGGACCAAGAGCTGAAGCTGTTTGTCTCCAGACACTCGGCTCGTTTCTCTGCAGATGTCAGAGGTAAATCTGAAATCAGACACTTTTTCTCTGATAGTGGCTGAATGATTAATGCCTTAATGGATCTAAGAGCTTCAGGTGCATCATCAGTTAAACCTAAGATTGTTATTGATGGGAAAGGTATAGAGGTAATTTAATAAACAACAAGCAGAACAAAGGCAGTCAAAACTTTACTCATGTAGATACTAAAGCATTTTGTAGCCAAGCACAATGCTATTTTCTTTTTTTTGTTGTGTAAATAGTTGTTGTATAACAATTCCAGGCTGTATCTAAATCCTAACAGCAATATGTATGTGCAATTAGGAAGATTTCCACTGTTTTTAATCAAAAGGTTGAAAATATAGTATATTAGTTGCTTTATAAGCCGGAGAAATGTCTCCATCATTCCCCTGTTTGAATGTTGAATGTGGTGAAATTGTTGCTGCTGTCTTTCATTGTAAAATGCATAATAAATTCTACATGAAATAACTTAAAGATACAGTGTGTATGAATTTACGGACACAGAGTGGTGATGTCACAGCCGAGTACGTCATAATGTAGAGAACTTATTGCAGCCTTAAGTTATCAGTATAAGTCAATTATAGTGTTGTATGAAGCTCAGTATTTATCCCTGAGCTGCAGTGGAGCTGCACTTTCAGGTAACCTTACCCTGTCATGTCACAATCAGCTATATAACTCCCCCGCAGTAAGCAGACGGGCTCTATTACCGGTCCTCAGATCCATCCCCTCAGCATTTTGCAGCTTTTATAGCTGCATCGCTCACAAGGTAAAAGGGAGTGGCGCCGTGAAAGATGGAGCGGGTCCAGAGTGTCAGGACACGGAGGACATGTGGTGCGTCAGTGGGCAGCGTGGCCTTGACTCTCAGCTGCAGTCTGAGCCTCTGCTTGGCTCTCCTCCATATTGGATATGACCAGCAGGGCCGGACACAGACAGGGAGGCAGGGATCCGTGGTGAACAATAGACGAGGCTGCAGCCTCTGTAACTTTGTTTAAAATTCACTGTTGAACCACACCCCAGAACTGGGCGTGTGTTATCGACATTGGTATTCAAAGGGACTCTGAGTCCCTTCTCGCTTTCATCACAGCTTTTTTCCCCATCCTCCATCTTCCCCTCTCTCTTTCTTCCCCTCTGTGTAATGTTGCCTTGCAACCAGTGTGAGATGCACGGTTGATTTGGGAGTAATTAGCAGTGTCGGCTCCCCGGTGGCAAGTGTGTGTGTCCATGAGAATAAAAGACGGGAGGGGAACAGAAACATAGAGGAGGCTTATAGGAAAGACGAATGAGGGAGTCAGGGATGGCGGATGATGTGACAGCAGTAGGTTAGGAGGTGGTTGCAGAGAGAATAGAAATAGAATCCACATGCAATTTATAAAAAACCTTAATTCCTCAGGTGGATAACTAGTGTGCATTTACACTTCTATGAATTTGAACATATTATATTCCTTTAAAAAATGTAATATTGTCTTCAACATTTAATCTTTACATCTGACATGTCTTTGTTAGACAGCACAATGAAACCGTGAAATTATTCCTTTTTGCATAAACCATCAGTCAGGCTAAAATAAACAAACCAGCAGGTCGTGTACACTGCAGCGGTGGATGCGGAGGACAAATGCAATTATCTGTGGGCTGGTGGAAGATTCACCATCTATCACATTATGTTAGAGCACAGGAAGCCTGGACCCCACAGTGCGGAGGAGGAGGAGGAGGACGGGGCCAGACAGGAGGCCCTTGTGTCCCTGATGTGCAGTATATGATAATTCTGATTATCTATAGATTTCCCAGCACTCAGGCTTAAAATGCAACTCGACAGTTAAAAGGATCCTAGACCACAAATCAATTTGAGACTCGCGTTTGTGAGATTGTTGAAGAAGATGCTGCAGTTTTTCGATCGATGCACAGTGTCGAGGGAAATGATAAAATAAGATATGTTACTGTTGATGTGGAGAATTAAAAAGCTTTTATTAGAGTGGCTAATGGATGGGGACGATACAAAAAATGCACCCACTGCAACACTGTGGCTCTCATCAGTTTTGACTAACTTGCTCTGGATGCAAGATTTTGAATGTATCTCTTAGATCTCGATTTGATTGCCTCTCCTGACTGGATTGATTAGCCGTGCTTCGATCATGTTGCATTTCCCTCCCTATTCATATACCTGGAGGAAACGCTTAAGAACCTGAATATGGTTAGACATTATTGTGCAGTGATTATTGGCTTTGTGCAAATGTGTTGTTATTCGATTTGACAGTCTAACGACTTAAAAGCCCATAGCTTTATTGCTACGCATCAATACTACGACACAGGTGATTGACTGCCCTGTTGGTTAAGCAGGCTTAATGCAGCCTCCCTGTCATTTATACCCAGATATGTTTGTCGGGTTCCATTTTCTAACTCTAATTGTTTGATGTTGAAAAGTGAGCTCGGAGTTGCCCACGTCTTTGCCGCTGGAATTCGCAGATGTCGATAATTTTGTTGTGACGGAAAGGAAATGACAGGAAGGAGAAATGTCCTGACACTTGCAGAGAGAAGCACCAGATTAAATTATAATCCCTACGTGCAAATCGGTTTGTCTTTTTTCTCTCTCTATGGTGCAAAAAGGAAGGTGGTGCTGTGAATGTAGTTTTTCCACTGATCTATTTTTGGTGTGGTGCCATCCACATTGATGTTCCCCTGTCTGGTTCAGTCTGTGGCAGGCAGGGAGGCAGGGAGGATACCCCAGTCTTTCTCTCTATTCAGCCACAAGGGGAATGCTCAGTGATGCATGTCACATTCACCCACGCCTCCCGCTGAGACAGAGCTGCACACGGCGTTAAGGATTTTTCTATCGATCGAGGTAAATCACCAGGCTCAAGCAAGCTCCAATGCATCAGTTGGACAAGTTGGATTATACACGCTGCAATTTGGCAGGTTGATGGTAATGGTGGTGGTGGTGGTTTACTCGTGCTCCACCGGCTCTGAACATGTAAGGATCGTTCTGTTTCATCGTCACTTAATGGCAGGGTGACACCCTCAGAGAGAAAGAAAGAGAAAAAAGATGCATCAGACGTTTCACATGTGATGATTACATGCGCAGGATTAAGAATAGACATTTGGAATATGAATAAATATAATGAGACATGCACATGAGTGAGGAATTTGACATTGATGTAAGTGCACTGTATAATGAGGAGAATACTGGAACATATAATGCTCAGTTTCAATGAACTATTCAATATATACTGTAAAAATATGGGGACAGGAGATGGAAATGCATATGCATCACATAGACAGTGCTTATGTTACACATATAATAAGGATGGATGATATAAATTTACAATATGCACAATGAGCTGAAAAATGTATTCAGAATCAGCTCATGGAAAAACAATTGCTGCCTGACAGCATCCAACTGCTGATCACATTTCAAACACAATGTTCCCCTCTTGATTTATTTGAAAATGTTAACATCCATAACTGCAGATTGCAAATTGTAGAATTTTGGGATTAACCTGAAATGGTCTGCAAACAATGAAAAACTTACAAACAAATATCTTCTCTTGACCCAGTGTTTTTGTCCATTTCTTGGCTACCATAGCAACCTAGCAGCCCCCTGTGATGGGGCAAAAATGCAGAAATGAATGCGACAGTAAAATCATTTTATAAAACAAGTGATTAGTATATTGAATTGATATGAACGTTCTAGTTTCAAGGCATATTAAGAATAGTTCCCTCCAGACCAGAACCCTTCATAAACCAAACGGAGTGCATCACTGGATGCCTGAGAAATAACTCCCCATAACCCCCACAGTCATTATCTCCACTCTCATAGTCACACACCGTATAGACGAAACTTGACTATTAGCAGTGAATGAAGGGGCTTTTCCATATGGAGTGACAGCCCTTTGGGAGACGGCAGCAGGGTTGATGGCTATGTGCTCCATTATGAGAATCTGCTATATGAAATATGTATGGAGTGGTCGGGCCCTGCAGTCAGACAACTACTGCACTATCACCTCTCCAGGGACCAGACACACACACACACACACTGCAACACCTTGATGTTTTCTGAACCTCCTGGGGAGCCTGCTTTTGTTTTGCTAAAACTCAGCATTCAAGTTTCTGCATTATCTTTGCTTTTACGTGAGGATTTCATGTAGAATAACAGAATATATGGATAAAAAATGTATGACAACGTATGGCTGTGTGATGGATGGATTGGATCTTATTGTTAATTGGATACCCCGTCTGCATATGGCCAGGGAGGTGAGAGAACAAGCCCTTATATGTACACAGAAATGAAAGGGAAGGATGAAACTCATTATCATGATCAATCTATTGATCAATCAAGCTCAGTCCACAGGCAAAGATTATTGATTGCTCTGTCTTCTAAAGGGGGACTGACACCTATGGACCAAACCAGTATACAGCATTGTTAGGTCTCTAAAAAAGGCTTCTCTCTAGAAAAGCTTTTTTATATGATGTTGTATTACATCGGATGATGGAAGAAGAGTTGACTAGCTTATAATGCTGAGCGGTGGGACTCAGAGTATATATGTCCTCTTTCCATCTCCAGAGATTTCATCCATCTTGGTGATAGGGAGCCGTGCTCTGCATAGACCATTCACATTTGCACAGCCATATTGGAACTGCCAAATCATCTGTGTTTGACGTATGAGTTGATGAATCGGTCCAGCCCTGCCCCATGTGCCATCGAGAGGAGACTTGATTTTAATAAAAGACAACGGCACATTTCCCTGAGCAGACAGATGAATTGAGAGATTATCTTTCTTCATTTTTTATATTTTCAAATATTTCCTGTTGTTTTTCAGGGCAGAGAATTCTTCACCATAAAAGTAATGTCCTGGAAACAGTGGTGCTCATCAACCCTTCAGACGAGGCTGTCAGCACTGAGGTAAAATGAGCTTGAACCTTCATTGACAATCCATCACGTTGTTGTATCCCTTTCCTTATTTCTGTCCATAGGGTATTTAATCCCCTAACCTCCCCTCAAAGTGGAATATAACAAAAATCAATTCAAAAGAAATTGCAATTACAAAGCAAATACAGCTTGACGAGGATTATTCGGCCTCGTCCTTCTGCATGTTTGCCCGTAATATAAACTGCTGTTTGTTGGAAATTAGGAGCATTACAGGCTCAAGGGATGACACTAATGTCTCATCTACATGTAGAATAACAAGCACAGCAATTTACGCTCTTTCTTATCCTGGTGTTTGAGTGGGAGGAAGGAGAGGAAACAGGGTGGTGGAGAATACAGATGGTGCAAGATTTCCTCCCGTGTCACTGCTCCTTTTCAGAGGCGCCTCCACCTCCAGCCACGTCCACAGTCTAACTGTGCATTAATAATGTCCCGTGGCACAGCGGGATCGACCTTGCCCGCTGCCCAGAACAGCTGATGATGCTGGAGATGAAAAAAAGAAGACATAAGCAGAGGCAGACAGAAATGGAGAACTGAAAGGGAAAGTATGCAGAGTGGGCAGTAAGAAAACAGATAGGCTAATTAGCTAATGGATTTGATTGATGTGATATGGGGATTTTTCAGAGCATTAGTTAAACTGATTGCTTCAGCAGTAAATAAAGCTTTGGATTCTCTGTTTCTGGAGACAGTGCCATTACCTTTCTTTTCAAAGCAAGAAATATAGTATTTTAAATGTTCTCCTCGTTGTTTCATTCTTGATTTGCAGGTTCGTCTGATGATCTCAGACATAGCCAGACACAAGCTGCTGGTTCTCTCAGGCCAATGTTCTGAAAAGACAGGAGAACTGATTCTGCAGTCTGGATCCTTCTCTTTCTTCAACTTCATTGATATATTCACAGACCAAGAGGTGAGAAAATACAATGGCTGTACGATTTATAATATTATTGTCGTATTTTCTTATACTGAATCCAAGGTTATTATTTCCTTACATGGCTGATCCCAGTTCACTTATACTTAAAAGCCACTTGTTCTTTTCTCATGTGTAGATTGGTGAACTCCTCAGCACCATTCACCCTGCGAACAAAGCTTTCCTTACACTCTCCTGCCCCGAACAAGGCGACTGGAAAAACTCCAACTTGGACAAACACAACCTGCAGGACTTCATCAACATGAAACTAAACTCCGCCCTCATCCTCCCCGAAATGGAGGGCCTCTCTGAGTTCACCGAGTATTTGTCCGAATCGGTCGAGATCCCGTCTCCGTTCGACATGCTAGAGCCGCCGACCTCGGGTGGATTCCTCAAACTGTCCAAACCGTGCTGCTACATTTTCCCCGGCGGTCACGGCGACTCAGCTCTCTTCGCCGTGAATGGCTTCAATATGCTCATAAACGGCGGCTCAGACCGGAAGTCGTGCTTCTGGAAGCTGGTGAGACACCTGGACCGGGTGGACTCCGTCCTCCTCACCCATATCGGTGATGACAACCTGCCAGGCATTAACAGCATGCTGCAGAGGAAGGTGGCAGAGGCCGAGGAGGAGCAGTCGCAGGGATCGACGGCAAACAGCGACTGGGTGAAGAACTTGATTTCTCCAGATATTGGTGTTGTGTTTGTGAATCTTCCTGAAAATCTGGAATGTCCTGCAGCTAATTACAGAGTGCGAAGGAACATTGAGGAGGCAGCGTTCACGCAGCAGTTCCTAACGAAGCTAAATTTGAGGATAGAGCCTTTACAAAGGCCTGTTGGAAACACAATCGAACCCATCACACTGTTTCAGAAAATGGGCGTAGGCAAGCTCGAGATCTATGTACTCAATCCCTCAAAGAACAGCAAGGAGATGCAGCACTTTATGAAACAGTGGACAGGTAGTGAAAAAGACACAGCATCCATTCTGCTGCCAAACGGAAAAGAATCTCAGTTCCCTGTTTCACACTTGACGTCTATCTCCTCGCTTATTGTGTGGCACCCTGCTAATCCTGCAGATAAGGTTATACGTGTTCTCTTTCCTGGAAATGCCACCCAGCATCACGTCTTTGAAGGCTTGGAAAAGCTAAAGCACTTAGAGTTCTTGAAGCAGCCAGTTGTCACTCAAAAGGCGATATCTTCAAACGTCCCCTCAACGCCGACGCTAAAACAAGCCAAGATGAAACACAGAACAGACAGCAGAGAAAGCCTCAAGTCTACCCCAAAGCCATCGCCGATCAAGAGCGTCAGGAAGGATTCAAAGGAGGAAGCACCAGAGAAAGCGAAGATGGATGCAGAATCCACTCATGAAAAAACACAAAAGACAGAGAAAAAGGAAAAGGTCCCTGTGAAAAAGGAAAAAGCAAAAGCTTCCGAGACAGAATCAAAAGCAAAGACAGAGCAATCGGCGGCAAGTGAAACGCCCGAAAAGAAGAAGTTTGAGATAAAACCCAAACCTGAAAAGGAAAAGGTTGTAAAGAAGGAGGCCAAAGTGTCTGTGGAGAAGAAAAAGGAGGTGAAAAAAGAGGTGGTGAAGAGAGGTGATGTCCAGAAACAAGAAATTAAAAAAGATGAAAAAGTAAAGAAAGAAGAGGCAAAGAAAATCGTGAAAAAGGATGTGAGGAAAGACTCCCCGATGAAGGAGAGGAAGGAAGAAAAGAAGGAGCTAAAGAAAGATGTTAAGAGGCCATTAAAAGACATTAAAAAGACACCTGAAGAAAGGAATGCAGCACCAAAACCAAAGCCACTGAAAAAAGATGATTCCTCTAATAAAGCTGCAGGGACGCCATCAAAGTTGAAAGAGAAGGGAAAGCCTAAGGCTACAAAGAAAGAGACAAAGGTAGGTGGTGGCAAACTTGCACCAAGTGCTGCTGCTGTCGCTGCTGCTGCCACTGCTGCTGCAGCTGCTGCTGCCACCGCTGCTGCCACTGAGGACCCAGAGGTAGAAAGATCTCTGATGTCCTCACCCGAGGATCTTACCAAGGACTTTCAGGAGCTCCAGGCTGAGGAGTTCACGGCTGATGATGCGACGGTGGAAGAAATCATGCAGACCAAAGAGTCACCCGAGGCCTTGGAGTCTGTGGACGAGGGCATAACCACAACAGAGGCCGAAGGAGACAGTGGAGTTACCCCAGAAGAGCAAGGTGTCAAGGTAAAACTTAACGGAAGTGCGAGTGAGAAGTTTGAGGATGAGGGCACCGTGATGGAGGAGACGTCCGAAGGAGGAGATTATGAAGAGAAGGGCGAGACGGAGGAGGTTTATGAGCCACAGAGAATGGAAACGGAGCAACTGACTCCCAGTGAAGAGGAACAAAAAGACAGACACCATGAAGTGAAACCAGGGGCCAGGGTCCAAGTCAACGATGATGTGATGAATAAAAATGTGGAGCTGCCACTCAGGAGTGAAAGACAGCATGCGTTTCTCTCAGCCTCACCCAAAGTGTCTTCACCCGTTTCTCCAGCTGCTTCCATTCATGATGAAATGCCTCCAGCCGGCTTCGAGAGCTCGACGGCCTCTGATGATGAGAACAGAGATGAAGCCCCTGAGGACTACACTGCTACCTCTGGGTTCACTCAGTCCACCATCGACATCTCCAGTGTGCCTACACCCATGGACGAGATGTTGACTCCCAGGGACATCATGAGCGACGAGGCCGAGTCTCCTCCACAGGATGCTCACGGGTTTGTCTCTGGAGATTATGATAGGAAAAGGACTTTTCCTCTCCAGGATTTGCCAGTTTCAGATCACTCTCACAGTGAAGCCACAGAAGGCCAGGACTATGACCACTCGGCTTCCACTATCTCCCCACCTTCACCTCTCGCAGAAGATAAATTCTGCAAAGGCTTCACCAATGTGGAGAAAGTAGATCAGCGCCAATCATGTGCAAGGTATGATGCAGATTTGGAAAGACTAGGTGCGATGTCCATAACAGCACCTCTTATTCGTTCTCCCTCAGTTGATCGCAAGGACATATTTGATTCTCCTCCGATTTTTGCTGCTGCAATAGAACTTTCCACTACACTCACAGGAAGCACAAGAGCAACACCAGACAATTCCATTAGCCCAGATGATAAGACACTGGAAGGAGGTAACTCCCCTCAGTCCTCTGGTCACACCCCTTACTATCAGTCACCAGTGGAGGAGAGAGCAGGAAGTGTGCCACCTGTCAAATCACAGGGTCCAATAATTGTGGAGCTCACAAGTGATAAGGAGGATTCCTCCAACAGAGTCACCCCAGACCTCGATGAGCTAGTACAAGGGATCCGCTCCCCTGTAGAAAAGGTTGCATCCTCTGCGAAAAGTCCTTCTCCAACTGAACCAGATTCCCCAACAGGAAAGGAAAAGTCCCCAGTAGATGTGGATCACAAGAAACTTGGAGAAAACAGCTATTCTGTCTTGTCCTCAGCACCAGTGACCAAACATGAATCAGACACTAATCCATTCACAGGCGCCAAAGAGGAGAGTAAAATGTCTATTTCAGAGGGAACCACATCAGACAAGTCAGGAACTCCTCTGGAGGAAGTGGTGGCAGAAGACACATTCTCCCATTTAGCCTCAGCATCCACTGCCTCCCTGGCCACCAGCTCCTTCCCAGAGCCAACCACCGACTCTCCCTCCCTTCATGCCGAGGTTGGCTCTCCTCACTCCACAGAGGTGGATGACTCGCTTTCGGTCTCTGTGGTTCAGACCCCAACCACCTTTCACGAGGCCGAGGGGTCTCCGACCAAAGAGGATAGCCCCAGGCCCATGTCAATATCCCCAGACATCTCACCAAAGTCAAAAAGCAGACCACAGAATCAGGACAACAAATCACCAGAGCACTCTACCATGTCTATAGAGTTTGGTCAGGAATCCCCCGACCATTCCTTAGCCCTGGACTTTAGCAAGCAATCCCCAGAGCACCCGTCTGTGGGAAGCAGCTCGCGTGCTACAGAGAACGGTCCAACTGAGGTGGACTACAGCCCCTCAGATGGCACAGGTGGAAGACTGTCTGGAGATGCCGGCTCCTCTATAGAGAAACCCTTACTTTTTGAAGAGAGCGACATCCGTGCTACTTGTGCAACCCCTTCAGATGCTTCTCAGTCTACGCCCTCGGTTACTACCCCTTGTCAAATGACTGAGCTGCCTCATACCATGACTGTGCAGACAGACAGGTCTCCAGTCACCCCCAAGGCATCCTCTCTCACCCACTCTCCCCATTCCAGTGAGCCATCCCCAGTACTAGGAGTTTCCCCAGCTCAAGATAAGAGCAGTCCACTTTCACCATCTGTGGACAGCACCTTTAGTAAGTCTGACTCACAGCAGAAACATGATAAGTCACCCTCACCCCCCAAAGCTACTTCACTGTCACATTCCCCAGCAAAGGAGACAAATCCCTTTAAATGTGAGGATTCTTCACCTGATGCAAAATCCCCTGTGAGTCCCAAAGTCCTGTCCCCATCCTCTTTACCCCTCTCATCTGTTCTGCACAGCTCTGCATTCGGGTCCAGGGACCCGGGCACCACCAAGAGAAGCCCCCCTGCTCCATCTAGGACAGATGTTGACCTCTGCCTAGTTACTTCATGTGAATACCGGCACCCCAAGACAGAGCTGTCCCCATCGTTTATCAACCCTAACCCTCTGGAGTACTTCATTAATGAGGGCGGCATTTTGGATGAAGAGAAGCCACTGCCCAAGTCAGGCGAAAGTCCTCCACCTCCAGGGGGCAAGCTTCCTTCCAAGCAATGTGAGGAGACCCCCCCTACATCGATCAGTGAATCCGCCCCCTCCCAGACAGATTCCGATGTTCCTCCTGGGACAGAGGAGTGCCCCTCTATCACAGCAGATGCCAACATTGACTCCGAAGACGATTCTGAGACACTGCCCACTGATAGAACCCTGACCTACAGGCATGCCGACCCCCCTCCAGTGGCTTTGAAGGACTCTGCTCCGTCCTCTGGCCACCATGACGTCTGCATGGTGGATCCAGAGGCTCTTAAGTCTGAAGAAAACCTCAACAATGCCAACACGGACGGAGGAGAGAAAGCCAAGAAGAAAAAGCTCTCAAAGAAGTCCTCATCGCCCGGCAGGAAAAGTGGACTGTTGAGAGTCAAGGATGCAAAGACCGCCTCTCCCAAGAAGATCGTCGGCGAGGGGAAGGATGCCAAGAACGCCACAAATACATCTGCATCCAGAGGTGTGAAAAGTGCCACATCAGGTAATTACATTGTCCTCATCATATATCACACTATATGTTAAATGTTTACATGTTGTATATATATTTGTGTGTCTTTCAGGTGCTGGCAGTGGAAAAGCATCAGGTGGGGCCTCCTTACCCAACTGCCCTCCTATGTACATGGATTTGGTTTACATCCCCAACCACTGCAGTGCCAAGAATGTGGATGACGAGTTCTTCAAGCGAGTGCGCTCTTCTTACTATGTCATCAGCGGCAATGATCAGACGGCTCAGGAGCCCAGTCGGGTTGTTCTCGATGCCCTGCTGGAGGGAAAGGCCCAATGGGGAAACAATATGCAGGTATGTTTATACGATTAAACAGTTTACACAGAGCTCCACACACAGTTGGCACCTCAGACACGCAGGGTTGTTTGTTGTGATTGATATTTTAATGACATTAGATTAATCTGAGACAGAAAGGAGCATATTACAGGTAAAACAAATAAATCAAATTGTACCAGCTTTATAAATAGGTCCATGTGCTCTGATTTGACCAACATTCCATAATATTTTTCTCAAAGGTACAGTATATGGGATTTGTAAGTTGGCATTTATACATGTCCTTAAACACTGATTGTAACACTATTGTATTACACATTTTTTAGAAATGTTGATCCCTTAAAAAATGAACTAATCTAACATCAATGCTTAGCTATTCAAAGGCTACCACCCAGAATAATTGCATACACAGCAAAACAATAAGGAAAAGGAAATGGATTATTAAAGATGAATGAGAGGTTTTACTTTTATGTAGGTCCGTACATTGTGTCCAGAGAAAATCTTGCATGCTGTACCTTTAAACATGCTAAAACATTATAGTGTGCATGGGGTGACATTTGTCAGATACTATGAAGTAGATGGTTTAACATTACGTTGCATAACCTGATGTCATGGAAACAGAGAAAATCTGCCAACCCTCTTCCCCCCCATCATCTCCCTGTTATGTCAGGTCACTCTGATTCCAACCCACGACACGGATGTGATGAGGGAGTGGTACCAAGAGACACATGACAAGCAGCAGGAGCTGAACATCATGGTGCTCGCCAGCAGCAGCACAGTGGTCATGCAGGACGAGTCCTTCCCAGCCTGTAAGATAGAGATGTAGACCGTTAAGAGGTGTGTGGATCTGGTGACGGTGGATGAAAACAAATGTATGTAGCATAAAAAAACCTAAGCAGACATAACAGCTAAAATGGTCATTCTTGTGCCCTAAATCTGAGCTTAGCCCTGAGGGAGACGTTGCAAAAGACTGTGAACTCTTGATAGAAATATAGACCAGAGTTGTAACTTGGTTTTTCGGCATGAACAGAAAATCAGAGATTTAAAAAACGGCCTATAGCCAATCTGAGCTCAGCTGATGAGCTGCATCCCTTGATCAAAATACATAAGATCAGTATATCACTGCACACGGTGCATTACTCTTTAATAATGGCTGTCATCCACACCAAAGGATAAAACGGTATGTTTTCTGTTATTGCCTTAGGGAGTTAATAATGAATGTACAAGAACGGATGCAAGCAGCAGAACAGTAGGGAAACTCCACCACCTTACTAAAGAGACTGTTAAATGATATCTGAACGATGGTAAACATGAAGGGAGGGACGGTGAATAGCTTCGAGGTGCTTCTTTCCTGTTTCTGTTTCTGCTAATGATGAATGACTATTTATTTATTATTTAAAAAATATGTAATTTATTGTCTATTTCACACAGTGCAGCAGAAACTTGCCTCTGAACGCTCTCCTTTCCTCTTTCCTTCTGCTGTTTTCAATTGTATGTTTTATTTGCAGGTTTTATCCTTATTTCTATTAGCTGTTTTTTTTTTAAGTGAGCATTATGCTAAAGGGGAGTGCGCCTTTTCCCCAATGTAAAGCTGGTGAAGCAGGATATTTTCATAAACCTTAAAATGTCTTGTTTTTCTAAGCATTGTATTATAATTATAAATAGCTTCGTAGCTGACGGGATGGTTGAGAGGCGTGCATGAGTTGCGACGTTCTAGGAATTTTCTCTTCTCTCTGACTTGCATTAAGAACAACAGGGCTATATATAATTTCTTGTTTTGCAAATTGTGCCATGACGTGGTGTAGGACAAGCGGTTGCGTGCGTCATTGCATCACTATCAGTCTTCACTCTGGATGCAGCACGGCGTGAGCATTAATGGAGTTTCTCCTGTAGCCACGATGAGGGAAGACATTTTAGAGGGACGACAGGTGAAGATGAGCGTGAGTGTGTTTCAGATGAAAGTATGTCGTACAACGACAAACAACTTGACACTTTAAACCACAAACATGACGCGACACGACAGCGGCCCAAGATCAAACGTGACGACGGGCCAACTTCTGGCTAAACATCCAACCCACCGACATACACAGGCTTAGGTATTTTGGTTTTTTCAAGATCGACCAATCACCAAGTTAATCTCTGAAATGATGTCGACTTTACCTACAGGGCAACATAACTGTCAAACCTAGCAAACTCTGAACCGACATTTCTCTTGATCTGACATTTCTCTTTCCTCTTATTCTCTCTCAGTCTATTTATCTCTTGCCTTTTTCTCCTCAGCTTTCTCCAGGGAGAACTTTAAAAATGTCTGTCTGCAGCTGTGTCGTATATTTGTCTTGTGGTCATGCATCCTCTCTCACCCCACCCCTTTCAGCCCTGCCCTCATATAATCCCCCTCCTATAGCGATTAGTTTAAAGTGAGTATTCCTTAGTGCTTTCTGATGTGTGTGCAATATTCCCTCGATCTGAATCCGATGTAAGAGGAGCTACTGCTCGAGAACAAATACTCAAAACAACCATAATAAAATGAGACGTGAACAAGAGGAATGCGCATTTGTGTCATCTATAAACGGTTTACACAGCCTGGTCGTTAAAAAGCGATACAATGTATAAAACAGTTCTTCAGCATGTTGTTGTCTCATTGCTCGTAAAATGAATGGTACTGTAGAGAGATGTAGGTAATCATTTTTTCCTCCAACAAATATTTTATGGGCTGTATAATAGTGGTAATGTCTCATGATGGGCATTTTAATTCTAGTACACAATAAAACGTGTTCACAGGTCATTGGTGTATTCACTTACAACAGACTTAGGATGTACAATGTGTCTCAATGAAGTTGGATACATATAATTTGCACCTGTCTTTCATGCATATGTTATGAAAATCAAAAAAAGTGTGTTTATTTCATCAACTCAGGGCTACTATAAAAACATGGTGGTGCAACATGGTGGCCAGTGAGAGAGGAAGGACCTATAAATGGAAAGAGGTACTTTTAGAATCATTAAAACAACAGATTCAATTTTGGCAGATGTAAATGTTAAATTTTGCACACTGGACCTTTAAAAAATCAAACTACCATGCATAGAATGTCACTCAAATGAGTTTCTTGGTTAACTCTTGGATATAATTAATCATCCTAATTCATCTCAACTCAATAACAGGCTAAATGTAGTATTATCATCCCTCAGCCACAGACATCTGTGATGTAGTGGGAGAATCCGTCCCTGAAATGAAGAGACGCGCGTATAAATGAATGTCATATGTCTCGCAAAGGGTTGGAGCGTGCCTAACCTATTTAGTTGTCTTTCAAGGACAGTGCCGTTATAACTGCGGAAGGCTGGCTCACACACTGATCACTAGCAGCTGTTTTGTTTCATTTCTGTGCCAAAGCTCTTTCAGCAGGGATATTTATTAATGATGATGGGATGGGACACCCCGGGCACTTCCCGAAACCAAGAGGAAGAGCAAGCAGGGATAAATCAAAGGGGTTGTAAGAGCTACTATCGGGAACCTGGCCGGGGGAAATCACAGTTCCTGTGCTAAAACAGAGCAACACTGAATTATATTATTAGACAAACTCTCAGCTGTTACATATATATGCTGCTAAATGAGGGAGAAACTGTCTTTGAATGCAAACAGACTTGCATGCACAGAGGAGGGGAGTAACCCCTTAGAGACACACACACACACACACCTTGTAAGATACTATAAATTATCCAGAGCCCTGCCTCTGATTGGCTGAGCAAGCAATCTCAGCTGGATGGGCTGAGATCTTGTTGCCAAGGCAACAGTGGGGCTCCACCCTGTCCCAGCCCTATTTTCGCCACACAAGAAAATTGAACTTAGGTGTTAATTCAAGGGGCATCTTGATCATTTGAGGGACAAACAAACTGAATATTCACTACTGCTACCAAAATTTTTATTATTCACTCACATTCACAATATGACTTTTATCTGACTTTTTTGTCTTTCAATTTCATTTATTTATTTTATTGACACTTTCATGTAGTTTGTGGTTTTGCTTTTCTTTGGTTTGATTAAACAATAAAATGTTAAATTGGTGAAGAATGTGTCTTTTTTCACCGTATTTTACTCTTGCTACCCTCTGTCTCTCTATAAACACTTATACCATACTCAAACTTATGAAAGACGTAGATGTCATCTTCAGCCTCTTATCTAGGTCGCTACCACCAGTGCACATAGGGTCATCCGAGATAACAGGGTCAGTGACATTGAAGCAGGGCCTGAGAAGGATTTGAACCAGTGACCTTTGGCTCCAAAGGCAACAGTTCTAACCACAAAGCCATTGCTGCCCCCAGACTCAAACTTATTTATACTTATACTTATAAAAAACACTTATACTACACTGATATATGGTCATGGCATCGCAGCTACCGGAGAGCAAGGTTGTGTATCTGGCTGACAGATGATGATATGAGCTCTGTCCAATTGGTTAATTGTTCCAATTCTAATCTAAAGTAAAATACTTAATAAGAAAATCAAATAAAAATGCTTTTGAATGAAAGTTTTGGTGTTCCTTTTAAAGTCCTGTGTTCTCTGCAGTGGAAAGCTAAGGGATATGGTGGTGCAGTGGTTCGATTGGCTGATTGTGGGTTGGTAAAGCCACAGAGAAACTTTTTAAGTCCTCTGTCTCAAAAGACAGGATAAATGCGCCGGGAGACAATCAAGGTATAGAAGGTCATGGTGGCGCAGTGGCTTGAGTCATAACTCTTCGAATGGCTGATTGCTGGTTTGAGTCCAGCTCCACTCTTTGATGTCAAGTTTTAAGCAACACCTGAGGAAACCAAGCTCATATAGAAGTTCCAAATTATCAAAGTTATGGCCAAATAAAAGGTTGAGTTATCGGAGCAACTGGAGAGCAAGGTCTGGCTGACAGATGATAAAATGAAAACTGTTCAATTGATTAACTGACCCAATTAACCAATGACAGAAACATTCTTAGTAACATTCTTACAAAAAGAAAATGCTGATATAGAAGTTCCAAAAGCAGATACATATGACCAGATAGCTACTCAATTATTATCATTATGATAACAATAATTATAACAACTCTAATTAAAATAATGAAATATACCAATGAACATAATTTATACAATGTAAAATTATGTATTCACCCTTTCTGTCCGTGTATCTCTTTCCTTGTGAGGACACTCATTGACTTAAGGCAGTATATCTTGTGATAACTGTAATAATTGTAATGCTTTGTTTACTTCAATCCTCCATGTCACTAAATCTTACAAAACGAACAATTAATTAAATCAGGGAATGTATTTAGTCAATGAGTGTCCTTACATGGATAGAAACACAGACGGAAAAGTGTGAAATCATCTATTGTTCACTTTAAATGTAAGATTCATATCTCTCATAAATGTTTGTTATTCATTGAAATATTTGTTGCTCTACGTAGGACCTCAGGGCGCATGCGTCACACTTGAGAATCTTGCTGAAGTGACTTATCCTGTTTGTTTGACGATCTTCGTTTGAGCACGATGGCCGCGACCAGACCTCGTCCTCTCTGGTAAGTAACCAAAACACAAACTATGTTGCTGTCGTGTATTTTCCACGTAGTTTGATTGAGTCGTGTGTTTGAACTGAGTCTGTGAAACGAGTCTGAGACAAAAGGAACCGAGTAAATCGAACAGGAAGCTTGTGACGACGTAGGGGGTTAGCTTCGTGATGCTAATGCTATGTAGCTGGTAGGAATACACGTGCAGAGATTGAGATATATAAACGAGATCATGTTACGAGTGTGTGTAACAACTCAAGTGTTTTAATGTGTCGTGTGTGTGTGTTTTCAGTGACCGAGGAATTCAACATGTCGCCGGTTCAGTCCGGACGACAGACGCTTGTTTCACAGCGTCAGGGAGCTGATCATCGTCAACAAGGGAGTGCGCGTTATTTTATTTGACTCGGCTCAGTTCAAACCTTTCACCTGTTCTCCTTCACATCAGAACACATACAAGTATCATTTCACACCTCTTAAAGGTGCAATATGTACGATTTGCTGACATTTAGAGGTCAAGTCGTATCCATCGCCTCACCCTTCTGAGCATCAGATGGTAGAGTTCAGTCTTCATTAAAACTCAGAAGATGTTTAGTATGTCCACTCTGGGCTAATGTGTAAACAATGCGGCCCCCGCAGAGAGGACCCACTCCTCATGCAAATAAACATTAATGGGCTCATTTAATGGTAATGGGGGGAGAAAACATCAAGATGATGATTATTGCATAAAATGTAAGTATGTAATTGTTTTGTAATATTTTCAGAAGTGACAAAAATGACCAAAATCTTACACCTGCGCTCATCTTATCCTGCACCTTTAAAGATGCACTGTGCTAGAATACATCAATCAATCAATCAATCAATCAAAGTTTATTTATTATAGCCCGTATTTACAAATCACAGTTTGTCTCACAGGGCTTCACAGGGTGGGTAGCATCCTCTGTCCTTAGACCCTCGGCAAGAGTAAGGGAAAAACTACTGGGGGAAAAATCCTTTTAACAGGGAAAAAAGAAAAGGTAGAAACCTTCGGGAGAGTCACAA
>JAFBJT010110410.1:0-15621 GCA_016785325.1 Chascanopsetta lugubris
AAAACATGGTTGCCCCCATAGAGAGGACCCACTCCTCATTTCAATATACACGAATGTGCACATTTGGTAATGGAATAATAATAATGATAATAATAATAATAATAATAATATTAACAATGATAACAATGATAATAATAATAACGATAATAATGATAATAATAAGAACAACAATACCACTACGACTACTACTACTAATAATAATAACAATAATAATAATAATAATAATAATAACAATAATAATCAGAATAATCAGAGTCTGAACAATAATAATAATAATAATAATAATAATAATAATTAATAATAATAATAATAATTAATAATAATAATAATAATAATAAAAGGTGTATGACACTGAATTAAATAAAATAGAAAATAATAGAAAACAAAGGTTGAGTTTTCATTTGTTGGAGGATGTACAAGGAGACACAGTTCAGTGAGTGATCAACTCTGCAGCAGCCTCAGTGAGGATTGTGTGTTACCTTGTGCTCCATGCTCTCCTTGCCTCTTTGTGCTGCCACTGACCATGGCAAGACCTCGCTTCATTCGAAGGTTTTAAAAATGAACTATTCTACCATCTTAACATGGTCATGTGGATAGTCATGTTAAGAAATCCACTCCAGGTCTTATGAAGAATGGGGCTCAGGGATTGATTCTTTTATTAAGTTTAACTGTGTATCGGCCTGTTCTGCATGAACGAAGTATTTCTATGCAGCTTTCATAAAATTGAAAATAACATGGTTAACAGGCTGATGCATTTATTGAAAGAACATACATGCTACACACACCCCTCTGTTTAACAGCCACACTAGTACAGGGATTTCTGAAACAGTACAACCACGGTCTCTACATGTGATTTGATTCTTATGGGAAATAAACAGTTTATCAGATATTGAATAATCCCTTTTTCCACTTGAAAGTATCAATAACAAACCATGGACCTGTTACCATGCATACTAACACCTCATGCTGGTTAAAGGACATACTCTGACCGGCTCCCACTGGTCTCTCATTAGTCACCAAGTGTTTCGTTATTATCGCAACCGCTACACATGAGGTTTCACTTTAAAGGTGCATTCACCTCTGAAGTTGATCATTTTACGTAATATGAGGATTTGCTCCCTTTTGGAGTCAGCCCCCGATGGCCACCCTATGAACTGCAGGTTTTTTCACTTCCTATTGTGTTCCATCTGTCTGCACCGGAGGTTTCCCCTCGGCTACAATGCAACAAAGAGTCCAGGATGGTCCAAGAGACCGTTAACCCTGGATGTTCTTCATAGGTGGAAGAGTGGCGATGTTCTTATTCTGAGCTTCTCCTAAATACTCCACAGCAGCAACTGTAACTCACATCACGGCAGCAGACACACGACCTTCCTCTGCGTGGTGTCTCCTCTTGGATTAATCTCACCTGGGGCTCCACGCTTCATAAACAAACACAAAACAATTTCCCCAAATAAATTACCAGCAGAAGTCGCCGAGGAGATGAAGGAGGGAGATGAAGATGAGCGAGTGTCAGAGGGTGCCCTCAATTCATAACACAAGTCTGAGTCTGAAGTTACTCTCTCTCTCTCTCTCTCTCTCTCTCTCTCTCTCTCTCTCTCCCCTGACGTCTTTGTTGTGAGTAGCACAGTCAATGAGAAATGGCATCTCAGTCAATAATAAAATAACCTTGGCAACAACAAATATGATGAGATCATTATATTTTTCCTCATCATAGTCTGTCAGCTAATCATATGAAGACTTGGCTCACAAGATTCATACAAAAAAAAAGTAATTACCTTCATTAATAACTATTTTTATAGCGCTTTAACCAGAATGATGTTTCCTGGATGACGTCATGTTGTTGAATATAAGATGGCCGCAGCGCCCCTTACTGATTGGTTTCTGTGCTTATGAGGCTACTAGTGGGTGGTTCACTTGATGCCATCTTGCCTAACTCCTCCTACTACCTGGTTCATCCAAAAACAGGCAAAGAGGAGGAGCGTTGGTAGAGCTGGGGTGGGCCCATGGTGCTATCGCAGCATCCTGTAATAGAGCCCAGATGTCACTCAAGAGGCCACGCCCATTATTATGCACTATTAGAAACATCAATAGAATAAAAATGAGAGAGTCAAAAATCAATTACAGTTGTCACAGGAGAACATGTGACAGATTGAGACTTTAAACATGTTTCATTCACTTCTAGTTGAACATTTTAATGTAGGAATCTATGGGGATTGACTCACTTCGTGTGGGTGTTTGTGTGTGTGTGTGTGAGTTAGAGTGTGGGTGTGTGTGTGAGTGTGTGTGTCTGTCTGTTTGCGCGTGTGTGTGTATGTATATGAGTGTGTGTATGTGTGTCTTAGTGTGGGTGTTGTCGTGTGTGTGGGTGTATGTGAATGTGTGTGTGTACGCTTGTGTGTGTGTGTGTGTGTGTGTGTGTGTGTGTGCACGCCCAAATTGCAGTGATGAATGTGACCACAACCTGTAATATTGACAAGTGATCATGATAGCTACATCATTACAAAGGATCACAATTGGGACTAAATGTGTCACAACAAGGCTCTTTGACTGAGTGTTGCCGTGACTTGTCTGGAGCAGCTTCTCAATGAATTGTGAAACAGAGTGAGAGTCGAGTGGTGGCAGATGAAATGGCTCATTCTCAGCTGGGTGAGGCGAGCACACACTGGGCTGCATATCAGCTCCGGTAACCAGCACCTGTGCTCGAATTGGACCATTGCAAGTTTATGGTTCATCATTCTGGCACAGGATTACAGAGTGTGGTGAGCAGCTCAGCCAAATTCTGGTTGGTGATGGGTGAAGCTCCGTTTGGATCCAGACATTTGAGAATCATGGTCGCCATCACTAAAACATTTGTAGGCTTTGTTTGCTTTTGTTTGATATGGAGGGTACACTTGACCTTTGTTTTATATTTGTCTTTCCTATCTCTGAAAATGATGTTGCACTCCCAATACGGTCTATCTCCCTGTTGATATTCACAGATGATCAATGTGGATAACTTAAGGGGATTTGTTACTGGAACATTAGTTTAATAATAGCAATGTTTTCATCATCACTGTAAACACTTTGCAGTAGTATGGAACCTCAGTTCTAATTCTATAAGTGACAAGGATCAGGCAGAGAGACCCTCACATAATGACGCTTTGCATGAACTCAAAGTTTAAAGGTGCGGCCTGTAAGATTTCCGCCATGTTTATCACTTATCACTTCATAGAACATAATATGAAGAGGGGGACCTCTCGACGGGGCCGCCATGTACAGTATCTACAGCAGCTCAGAGTGGACGTACTAAACATCGTTTGAGGTTCAATGACAACTGAAGTCTACCACAGGTTCTCCTGCATGTTGCGAAGGGTGAGGATCAGGTGATGGATACTATATGCAACGTCACCACTAGATGTCACCAAATCTTACACACCGCACCTTTGATAATAGAATTGGATGTGTTGTGCTGGCAGCAACAGTAGCTTTGAACCTCAGGCAGGGGTGAGGGAGTGGCTGCAGAGTTTGGCAGCTTTTTAATCGCTCCACTTAGATTTGTTTTCATTTTCAATCTCATACTCTTTAGAACCACCTGATACTCACAATGAGGAACATGCATGCACTCAACTCACTCTGCTCACCCCAGAGCTGCAGAAAACATCACACACCTGTTTCTACGTGTGGACCTCTGCAACACCTGTAAACACACTTTGCTGTAGAGCTCAAATTGAGCAACAAGTCCCTGTTGATTCCACCTGCAGGTGAACCTCCGCGTGCTGATCTCTGCAGTGTTGCTCAGAGTTGTTGTTGTTGGCTGAGGCCTGTGCAGACGAGAGGTCAAAATACATAAGAAGCCAGAGGGAGGTCTGTTATTGATGTTAGAGGAAGCTGTTAAAGACTTGTTTCTTTAGGCCCATTGAATCTCCGCGTGGCACCGCGTTTAGAACCTCTGTCCCAGGTGAGATGGGCTTTGTCGCTCTGCTTTGGAAATCTGATTAAGTTCAGATTGTGTCAATGACAGATTTTGATCTGTGAACCTTCTCTCAAGGTTCGGAAATACAAGGAGGTCTCAGAGCATCAGAACTCCAGCTTGAATATCTGTAAACACAAATTATATTTTTTCAGTACGAGGACCTAAAAGGTTGACCTTTTTTTGTTTGTTTCTGTTTTTTTTCTCTCCTTCTTTTGATTCATCTCATTATTTATTAATAATGTATATATACTATACTATTTCTGTCCTTTCTGTCCAGGGTATTCATTTTCTGGGGGCTAACCCATGTATATTTAGTTGTATATTTAGTTATTAAAAGTACAGTGTATAAGATTTCAGTCATTTTTGTCACTTCTAAAAATATTACAAAACAATCACATACTGACAATTTCAAGAATTTATAATCACGTCAATGTTTTATTTTATTAGATAATACATATTTTTTTAAACAGGTTTCTCTATGAGTTTTGAAGATTGAGCAAAAACAAAGACATAAAATGTAAGACCACGCAAATACAAATTAACTTAAAATAAATTAGATTAAATTAAATCAAGTTAAATTTAATTAAATAGAAAATAATACAACTTATATTCTTGGAGGCTGCAAGTCATATATCACTACACTGGTGTTCCATATTAATCCCATATAAGTCCGTAACATTCTTTGTTTCTTTATTTAACTAATCATGGGACTTCATTTTCTTCAGTGCTGTTTCGCTATAATCTCACACACTTCCATTATCCTGCTATTAACAAATTTCACACTCTTCAGTCTCACATCTTCGTATAATGCAGTTCTGGTATGTGACCTCATTTCCCGTTAAGTTCCATATTATCTTTCATCAGTGTCTTATCTTAATAGGTCTTGGCTTTTCCTGATTGCAATAAACAAAAAAAAATGCATAATGTCAGTTTGCATGCCCAGGGGTTGTAAATCTGCTCCAGCTGACAGAGAAGATTTACAACACTGATGCTGATCAAAGTGAAGAAGGAGTTACTGATGTAAATGCACAATGACGGTGAAGCAGGAAAAGGCAAGTTAAAACTCTAAATTACTGTCACTGTGTCGGCTCATCCCCCACATTAAGGCACTTGCGGCCAGTGCTTGACAGTTTTATCTATTTTTAAACAAGTGATAAATGAATTAAATATACATTGCATGAGGGATTGAGTAGAAATTAAATATCCCTTTGAAGCAAACTTGTTGTAAGTTCACAGAAAGTGAAAATCTGTTTTATTTTGAAGGGGGAAAAAATCCTGTTTGTCACTTTATTAAAGTGCCCTCCTACAGCAGTGTCACTTTACTGATACGCCAGGAGAAGCTTTGGAGAGGGATATGTTTAACATATCTGACGCCCCCAAATGTGGGGAAGCTATTTGAGCTGTGATTTTTCTGCAGTGTCTTTGTCAGTGAATTTCACGGATCTGTAAGTGACGCTTCGCTGCTTCAAAGGTGGAAGGAGGGAGGACTTGCAGATGAAATTAGAACGGAATACAAAATATTGGAAAAATATGTTTGGGCTCATGCAGTTTGTCTATCTGGTTCCATCCCTGATTTCACCTCAGATGAGGAGAAACAGAGGAAGTGAGGACAAGGCGAGGAAATGGAAAGTAAACAAAGAGACTCAGTGACGCAAATCTCTGACTACTAAGTCCTCATGTTTGTCTCAATCTTCTTTTTCTGCATCACAATCAGAAAGTTAACAAATGAAGTGTCATACTTGTGTGAGTCATAAGTTCAATATAAATATGAATGGGAGGCACATTTGTAGGGAGGATTCATTGTGCAGAGTCATTGTGCTTTGTGTGTCATCAACAGCTTTTATATCTTCAGCAAAATGTTCAGAAACAGTCTTAAAATGTGAAGACAGAATTATGATGATCACATTCATCATGTGAACTGGCGACAGGTAAGAGAGCGGGGTATATGAGGCAGAGAGGTGCAACCAGTGAGTTAGAGGAGCAGGAGGGGAGGGGTGAGAGGAAAGAGAGCAGAGAGTGTAGCAACCTATCATCCATCCATCCATCCATCCATTCATTCATCCAACCACCCACCCTCCCATGCGTGTAACCACCCCTCCTTTCATCCATCCATCCACCCACCCATCCATCCATTTGTCCATCCACCCATTTATCTTTCTATCAACCCACCCTCCCATCAATCAATCCATCCATCTGTCCGTCCATCCATCCGTCCAACCACCCATCTACCCATCCATCCATCCACCTATCCATCCATTCATCGATCCATCCATCCACCCATCTATTTATCATCCATTCACCATTCACCATGGCCTCCATCCTCTTTTCTGCTTACCCACCCATCCATCCATCCACCCACTCACCCTTCTATCCATCCATCCACCCACCCCTTCCTCCAAGAATTTCTCCACCCACCCATTCATCCTTCTACCAACCCACCCACCCATCCATCAATCCATCCATCCATCCATCCACCCACCCATCTATCGATCATCCACCCACCCACTCATTCATCCATCATCCACCCACTCATCTACTCATCCATCCAAACCACCCATCCATTCATCCATCCATCCATCCACCCACCCATCCATCCAGCCATCCATCAATCAAATGTTAACCATTGCTTCCCTCCCCAGGTTCGTCCCATGTCGCCTCGCCCCACCATGGCCGCCCTGCTGGAGAAGACGCCCCCTGACTACACCTTGGCAACCTGCCCTGAGAAACCATCCGACGCTACCATCGAAGTCATACCTGTGGTGCCACAGGAACCAGAGGACATCACCTCCAAGATGCCCGCCGACTGGAGGCAACAGCTACTCGGGCACATAGAGGCCAAGCGATTGGACAGGGTACGTCTGTGCAGCACACACTCACACCATCCATCCACCTATCCACCTCTCATCTATCCACTCATCCATCCATTCATCCAACCACCCACCCACCCAGCAGTATTTAAGAGTTTAGGCATGTGTAGAAATAAAAGCTAGTGCCTACACCGCTGGCATCTGGTGCTGAAGGACAGGAGAAAACTTGCACTATAAAGAAAATGACAGACCTCTGAGGTGCCTGACAACATCCTTCAGAGATACACATAATCAAACAGCTGTGACTGATTCCCATGTTTACAAATGACCATGATGGAGGTGATGCCGTGCTTCACCTTGACAGAAGTACGAGGCAGCCTTGGCACAAACAAGTCAAACAAGGCTGTCACGGGCTGGAACTGTTATATCTTAGACAAATTGGGTCTAAGATGAGACATCGCGATCTCCAGTGCAGGGTTTGCTAATTCTCACCCTTGGACTGACGCGTTGAACTGCCTTCATGTCAAATGTGCAGCCAGGCAAATCAAGCAGATTCATTTATATATCCGAGCCCTCGGCCACTCGGTCAGTCGGTTGTTATCAGCAAGGTGAGCAGCTGTAGCCGTTGGTTCAAATGCAGCTTTGAATTTATGTTTCTAGCCTCACGGGGTGAAAGCAGCTCAGACTCTGATGATGACATTTGAAGAAATGACTTATGTGCCTCGGAGAGATGAGATCTGTATGGACCTTTTCTGCCATTCACTCAAATATATCTAAACCCAACTGCTTTCCATGACACAAACGTGTATGTGTGTGTGTGTGTGTGTGCTAGTGCGTGTGTGAGACGTCACTTCAGATCCAATTAGTCATGAAATGAACTAATCCTGCAGGCAGCATTGACCAGGTGACTGCAGTGGCTACTCCCACAGCTTTACTGTATCACCGATGTGTGTGTGAAAGCTGATAACAGCAGCAGCAGCTGCAGGGACAGTGGAGAGTATCTGTCTGTGTCGCCACGGTGACACTGGCACAAAGAGTCCGCCGGTGTGTGACTGTCAAAAGTACGCAAATGGGATTTTCATTAGGCAGGTGTGGTTGACGTCCTTCAGCAAAAAAATCATTGTCGTAAAATAAAGTTCGAATGCTCTGGTAAGGGAGTGAAATTTGCCAAAAAAGGAGACAAAAGGAATCGTTCCATATGAAAAACAGATACTTGAAGAATAATGTGCTTTAAATGACTTTGAGGGGAAAAGGTGCTGTGTCATGGTGAGAAGTGAAAGTATTTTTGTAGATATTGCTCCTGAGTGGTTTCTCTGTTATACAGTTTTAAATGGAATTCTAAAGTAGTCTCTTTTATTTAATGGCCAATTATTAGCTTCCTTCAGCTCAGACCCGTGAGTTCTCTTTGTTTTAAAGGATGAAGGTGTTTATATGTGCAGAGCGTCTCAAAGGTTTAAAACAGCTACCACAGTTTTTTTTATTGAATAGCAAATTACCTGTTTCGACAGTATAGTGCAGACTTAGGC
Organism: Chascanopsetta lugubris; assembly: GCA_016785325.1. NCBI lineage: Eukaryota > Metazoa > Chordata > Actinopteri > Pleuronectiformes > Bothidae > Chascanopsetta > Chascanopsetta lugubris. The sequence continues at coordinate 8,286 of JAFBJT010110410.1, forward strand.
ATTTCACTGCCTGGAGGCCACATCCAGCCCACAAAGTGTTCAAAGTGGCCTGCGGAGTCGAGTATGAGCTGCACTGTTTGATACATAAAGCTAGAAACGATCAGCCAAAATATGATTTTTTTTTTAATGGTTCCGTTTCCTGTGTGTGTGATTCTGCCCAGCTTGATGTTTACATGCAAGGAAGTAAAGCTGCGTCCAGTAGCGTCTGTTAACCGTGGAATGATAACAACAGTTCTTGATCTTACAAAATTTGGCCACCGGTGCAAATCTGGGTTTCGTATGTGGCCCCCCTGGAAAAATAATTGCCCACCCCTGGTATAGAGTGTTTATCATTTTTGATGAAAGTATTTTAGATACAGACAGATGTCATCAGTGAATATGCAGGGCCCATTATATAACATATTACTTCAGCTGTCAAACCACCCTCAGAGCACCACGACTGTATACCTTCTATAAGCACACTATATAAATGCATGCTTTGTAATATGTGATGCAGATTGTAATCGGCAGAGAATTTAAAGTGAATGCTAATGTCCGTACAGTTCCATAAAGTACTCAGTCAGAGCTTTTCCATCTTGCTTCTCTCTCACTGTGTCACCGTTTAGCCACAGCAGGCAGCAGAGGAAAGCTGTCTGACCCCCCGATGCAATACCCGCTCACTCCCCGCTCACCCCTCGCTCACTCCCCGCTCACTCCCCACTCTGCAGCAGCAAACATGACAGACAGTTACAGTCAACAGTTGCACAAGAGACTGATTTTTTTTCCACCATTAGAAGGGTCTAAAATTAAGAGCTTCCTGACCTCAACCACCCCCCTTTGTTGGTCGCCACTGCGTTGTTCGTTACTTGTCTTCGGCACGTCTCTATGCCATGTGTAGTTTCCAAATGTATAGAGTCTGAAGTATTGTTTAAGTTAGTTATTGTTTCTTTTTATGGACTTTTGCTTTGCCTTTGCCTATGTCTTTTTGTTTTTTCAACACAAAGCGAGGAATAAAGACTCCTTTAATGTATGTGTCTCGTTGCATTTGGATCCAAGCCTGTTTCCGCAACCCTAACAGCCCATCACCTCACCATCACCCTTCTGAACATGCAGGAGAACCTAGAGACTTCAATTGCCTTTTACCTCTGTCCACTCAGAGAGTGTGCTGACATATGGACTGTGCATGTGGTTCGGCAGCTGCACATCCTCAGAGAGGAAGGCGCTCCACAGCGTCATTAGGGCAGCAGAAAAAAAACTATAGTCTGCCTCCTCCCCACCCTGGAACAGATCTACACCTGATGCCGCAAGGAGGCAAGAGACATTTCAATGGAGTCATCTCACCCCGATCACTGTCTCTTCCAGCTCCTGCCATCAGGCAAGAGATACAGGGCTATAAAAAAAACAACAAACCGCTTAAAAACAGTTTCTACCCCAGAGCAATAATGGCTCTTAACTCAATTGTGTAATAGACCGTTTTCAACCGTGAAATAGATTGTTTGCATCTGTCCAATAGACTGTTCAACCATGCAATACTCTTTTTATCTTTGTGAGTCAACAGCACTTTTTAATTTCGTTTTACATTGCAAAGTGTCAATGACAATAAAGTCTTATCATATCTTATCTTCTATATTCATGTATTGCCAGGATTTATCTTTTGAATCTGCCTTAGCATTTACTCAGTGTTTTTTTTAGCAATGTGAATCCTGTGCAGGTGAGGCTCACTTCACCAGGAACCATGACCACAGGTCAACGCAGGGGTGGGCAATTACTTTTCCAGGGAGGGCACAGAAGAAAACCAGATTGTTACCAGAGCCAAACAAACTTTGTTATATCAAGACCTGTTGTAATCATTCCATGAAACATGTCACCTATGTCATCTTTATCTCAATAATAATTAGTCCAAACATCATCTTATAAACAAACTCAAATGGATGTGAAAACAACATAACTTTATCATCAGTAATAATCAAATGTGTGTCAGGAAAATAACAAAAAACATTGTGCACAATATGAAAAAACGAGGGGAGGAGCTGTGAACAGACACTAGCGGATGCAGCTGTGCTTCTTCACATGTAAACATAATGATTTGTGTCCACACATTCTGTGTAACTGCAAGCAGTAGGATTTGAGCAGCATCCAGCACACACCCTGTGGATCCTCAGAGAAATGTACAGCCTGCTCCAGCTCGTGGTACCTCCAAGAATCAATGGTGTCACTGGCTCCTGAAAAATAACATATTTGGAGGCTGTGTCCTGCAGAGCTGGATAGAGCATAAAATACTGCTGCAGTTGTTGTTTCCCTCACTGGTCTTAACTTGGATAAATTGAGATAAGGCTGAGAATTGGCAGAGTGGCCCTTTAATCATCCCATGCTGATCCCCGAAGAGTGGGATAAATGAGCTGGAAGGAAATGTTTGAAAAGTGTCATCTAAACATTCTCTGCAACTTTAATTAATGTGTAATCCTGTAATCACATAATCCTGCCTTTAATTTCTCTCCTATAATTTTCAATTACTTTCTTTTGCATTTTGCATCAATTCAGCTGAAGTCATTTTGCTGCCGGTTCAGTGCAGAGGGATTATTTTAGGTGGAGTCACACCAAGTGTTCCCAAATGGTTTCCTTCACCTCTTTGACATAATTAATTTATGCAGCGAAGCAGATATGATTTCACACCTCCAGGTGTTTGTTTAAAGGTGCAGTTCAGATTTGATGACATCTACAGGTGAAGTTGCAGGTTGCATCCATTATCTTCTGAACATGCATGAGAATCTATAGTAGACTTCAGTTGTCATTAAAACTCAAATGATGTTTAGTATGTCCACTCTGGGCTACTGTAAAAACATGGCGGCTGCCATAGAAAGGACCCACTCCTCATGTAATAATACATTAATGGGCTCATTTTAGGGTAATGGACAAAAAAACCCAACATTAATCTGGTGGTGAAGCTTAAGTATTAGAACAAACTGCAAGTGCTCCGGCTCAACCCCTCCCTTTCTGAGTGTGAGCAGAGCTACGGTGGCCCCACGACTTCAACAGCCTCAAGAGCCGTACTGAGCTGAGACGGGTTCTTTTATATTAGCATATTTACAATGTTACTAACGTCTGTAAACACTAATCAACACTCTACTAGTGATCGTTCCAGCATCGTGGCATCTGCGTTCGTTTTTTATGTTTATGGTGATCTGATTGCTAAGCTACTGTCGGTTAGCCACCCGTCTAATGCTAGCTGCTATGCTATGGCAAGCTACCGGTAGAGAAGCTTGTGTTGAGGGCCCGAGACCACAGAGAAGTTACTGCTTCTTCAGCTGAGCCAGGAGGGATGAAGGAGACACGGTCTAGAACACAGCAGCTGGACGCAAGCAACACAGGTTTGTTTGTTCAGATCTTTTATAATTTATTCTATTCCTAGCTTTTCTGCATGATGTTTGCAGGAAGTACATAGATGTTTGTTCCCTGAGTGTTTATCACCAAATGTGTAAACTGTTACTTTATTCATAGAGTGAATTATATCCATTATTATTCTTGTTGTTTTCTTCCCCCTCTATTCAAATGATAATTCTAATTCATCAGCTCACATTTTTCACACACTTGTAAAACCAGAGAGACAATAACATCTTGAATACAACATGTAAACCTGCTTGTTGTCGGTGTGCAGAATTAGTTTATTATAACCATTATCCTGAGCTGCAAATATTTTCAGAGAATCATTACTATTTATTTTATTATTGATTATTTGATTTATTATTATCTGTGTTTGGTGTAATTATTATTCAAATTTCTATCCTTAGATCATATCAACCATATCATGCATAGACTAAATCGTTATCTGTTCTATGTGTGTCTTCAGAGACGTATTCAGGAGATGTGCCTTGACGAACCGAGGGAGCTGACTGGTCTTGTGGAGAGGCAGCCATGTTGATTCAGGATGCACTAATGAAGCATCACGCCGGCATGGAGCCCCACCTTCTGCTGGAATGCCAGGAGTACCACTTGTGGCAATTGTAGGGGAACGTCCATGGACCAGAAACCTGAAAACGTGATCATTATTATGACACTTGCCCTTGTACTGCATTGAAGAAAAATGTTCACCTATTCAATGACAGTACATGCAGGACGTCACTGTAGTAGAACATACTAGAGAGTCTGGGGATGACAACAGGGAGAACCATTATTCAGCTTATTTACTTCTTTGCATTTTGTTTACTGGTAACATGTCTCCATGGAAACCATCTGTCATCCCCAGCTTCTGTGTCTGGAAAATCAGGAAACTTTTATTGAAAATATCTTTTCTGTCGTCTTTACTATCATTTTCTTTCAATATGTATTATTCATTTCATGCACATACATTTTTGTTTGTCATTTGTGCTCATTCAACTGTTGTTATTCTAAATTTCAATAAAGAAAAAAAGATGAGCTGTTATTATTTTGAAATCAGTTCATAGATTTATTCATGAAATAAAAAACACAGAAACAGAACCATACCGTATGTACAGTCCCATCTCATCTCCAGCTCTATGGAATTGAGGTCCTGCTAAAAACACTTGCATTACTCATTAGTAATAATAATCATAATAATTTAGCATAAGATATAAAATGAATTGGTACCTTTGCTCAAGACTGCAGGCTTTTGGGACCTCTGAGATTTCTTCTGGACACTCATCTCTGTAAAAATGAATTTGAGATTTTTGTTAATAACATCTCTCCAATGACAATAACCTCAGACATATAGAGAAAACACAAACAAATGAACACAATAGCAATAACAACAATAATTACTCTGTATAACAAACAAAAACAGAAAAGAGTAATAAACCAACAACAATGTAAAGAAAAACAAAGAAAGTAGAAGTAGAAGTACTTTATTGTCATTGCTTCAGGAAGACAATGAAACACAGTTGAGCAGCGCCAGACTCGCAGCATCATCATTAGAAAAAATAAGTAAAAGAAGAACAATCTGAAATATAAAAACTATCATACATACCATACATACTTTCACCCATGTCTTTACATGCATTCGTATTCATTACACCTTACTCATTCGTGCACATATGTGCATACAGGTAAGAAAGAAAATGTCACACAGTCCTAGTCTAGTGAATCATTTGTCAGTTTTGGATGTTGGGGGTGATGGTGGTTACAGCCCGTGGGTAGAAGCTGTTTTTCATTCTGTTTGTTTTGGTTTTAATAATCCTGAACCTTTTCCCTGACAGAAAAGGGACAAACATACAGTGCCCAGGGTGTTTATGGTCGAGTGCAATGGTACTGGCCTTCTTTGCTAGTCGGCCAGTGTAAATGTGTGTATATATGTGAAATATAAAATACATGATAAATATATATGTAAAATATATAATGAAGAATTATAGTCAGTTTATACGTTGTCTCTCATCTCAGATTTCCACCATGAGTAGGCGATTTCAATGTGTACAATGTTTTCCTTTGTTGTTGATCCTGTGGCCATTTAGACTTGTTGCGTCCACTTCTGATGTAGAGCCGGTCACGGCTCATGTACCTGTCCCCTCGGTACTGAGTTGGGATGATCCTCAGTTGCTTGTCTGGTTTCACAGAGTAAACGCAATCCTCCATAGTGCCCCATTGCTGAGCACAGACTTGTGTATCAACAACAACAACCGCCCTCACCCTCCGAGTATTTTTCTTTTACGAGAACTCATACTTTGCGCTTGCGCAGAGCAGGCACATGTCCCGTTCAGCCAGCTGCTTATGTAATGTCGCATGTGTGAGCTATTTCTTTTTCACAAAGTCATCAGTGACGCAATGTTGTCCCTTGCCAGCTGTAGAGACATAGCAATTAGACCGGAAAACACTGCACCTTTAAGTTGAGTATAAATTCATTAAAAATGACAGTATGTAATTGTTTTATAACGTTTTTAGAAGTGACAAAAATAGTCAAAACCCACCTTCATCCCTTCATGATGGGCCGTGACCCACACTGAGGAACATTTTCGACATCTAAAATGTATTTAATGAAAAGATGGAGTGTAATAATTTAATGAAAAAAACAAAACAACAACAAGCAGGTGGCGATGCTAGAGATTATAGCTGGTTTTCTGATGAAAAACCTAAAAGTTCATTTTGGGGACACAAGGTAATAAAACACAAGGTGATAAAACTTACATACATGCCAACTGTGAAATGTTGTGTGTATACTAGCACCACAGGGCATCATCCTTAACCTACTGTGAAGGAGTGTGATAGACAGCAGTCTGATGCACTAAATCCTATTCAAAACACAGGCACAGGATTTTTTTTTTGCCAGTCAAAGACCTGCGTCCCACTGAAAACAGGTCTGCGACCCACTATTGGGCCACTTTTGTGACCTCTAAGTATTACAAAACAACTACATATGGATGTTTTCATTCATTTACAATCATCCATTCCACCTTAAATGAGCCCATTAATGTATATTTACATCAGGAGCGGGTCCTTTCTATGGGGGCCGCCATGTTTTTACAGTAGTAAAAGTGAAGCATCTTTTTTTTCTTCAGTTTTAATGACAACTGAAGTCTACCATATAGGTTCTCCTACATGCTCAGGAGGGTGAGGGTGAGATGATGGATACAACATGCAACTTCACCACTAGATGTCACCAAATCCCACACACTGCATCTTTAACAGAATTGAGCAATTCCATTGGATCGCCAAGGCTCAGATTGGTGAACAGCCTGGTGCTTTTGTTAGTCAGCATCTTCAGTGGCCCAAAGAAAGTCTCTTGCATGATATCAACTTCACCAGAAGCCTCATAGAGGGCGACTGTTGCATGGTGTGGCGCTTTTTTTGCTGTCAGTCTCGATGCTGTGTTTGGTCCCAATCTAAATGTCTCCACATCATCCTGAGCATCCCATCCCCCAGCGTGAAGCATGGGGGTGGCTGCTTCAAGCTGTGGGGATGCTTGTTAGCAGCAGGGCCCTTGAAAGGGTAGAGAGCAGTGAGATTGAAGCAGAACACAGAGAGAAGTCCTGCAGGAGATTCAAATATGATACATAGTGATGTGTCGGTCTAAGAGCCGGCTCTTTGAAGTGAACAACAGGAGGCAGTTTCCCGTTTGGGAGCTAATTGGGAGCCGATTGGTTTTTTTCTTGTCTTTTTTCTGTCAAAACCAGGCGTGATTGGTCGAAATATCTTCACCTCATTGGTGTGTCTGTGAATGATAACGATGACTACAGCGCAGGATATTCATGGCTAAGGACATACATTTATAATGGTGATTTTTTTTTCCTATTCGAGTTGTGGTGTCGGAGCGCCGGGGGAGGGGAGGAGTTACACACACACAGCAGAGCTATGCGCTAGAAAGGGTAAGGAAAATGAATTCAACGGAGTAAAGTCTTGAAAATGTTGTTTA
>JAFBJT010110411.1:25838-92525 GCA_016785325.1 Chascanopsetta lugubris
GTCGGTGGGGGGGGGGGGGCGGGGGGGGGGGGGGGGGGGGGGGGGGGGACGATGTCCACTCCATGTCCGTGTCGCCGTATGAACCTGGGAAGATGAGCGAACTTGTCGAAGACTGAAGCAGTGACTGCGCCCCCCCCTCCCCCCAATCTCACCATCACTTGCTTTGTTTTGACTCTTAAGGACGCTGTATCAGCAGCAACGGATGAAGAGCGGCTCATCAAAATTCATGATGTCATCCAGCAGCTTCCTCCTCCGCATTACAGGTCAGTTTGGAGGCACATCGCCCCCAGCTGGCAGGCCTCGTCACTGCCAGTTAGTGGATGTGCTAATGTTTGTCTGTTGCTGTTACCAGCTCCCCAGTGAGTTTTACATTTGTGCTGATTAATACAATTTCCCCCGCTCCTTGTGAGAGCAGATGAATGCAAATTTCCAAGTGACATTGTCGGTGTATTTGAGCACAGGGGTAAATGCAGTAATTGACGCTCAGAAGAAGTGGTTCCATCGTGGCCATTAGTGTGCACATCACGAGCAGGAAGCAATTAAATCTGAATACATTAATATTTCATTCGCAGGACTTTGGAGTTCCTCATGAGACACCTCTCCCATCTGGCAACATTCAGCTACATCACTAACATGCACAGCAAGAACCTGGCGATTGTCTGGGCCCCCAACCTGCTGAGGTGAGTTGCCTCTCTGAAACAACGTGTTATATATGTGTTGATGTTTTGTACACCGTCATGTTAAAGCCATGCTGACTCACTCCAGTGTGTATTTTTCTTATTTATTTACTGACAGTCATTTGGATCTCAGTTTGTCTTTTACTGAATAAGGTTCAGTGTATTGGGTGTTTTAGATGAGTGTTTCTGTCCGAGTGGTATGATTTGAGTTCACATGCCGTACGATGTAACTTCAAATTTGACCAGTTAAACTGGATCAAATGCGCTTCAGTTTGACTCGGTTAATTGAACTTGCTGACGTTTGTGGAGTAGATCTCATTAATTAATCAAATCATTACCTCCTTACCTCCACTTCCCGTCGGCCATGTTTGTCTCAGGTCCAAACAAATTGAATCGGCGTGCTTCAGTGGCACGGCGGCCTTCATGGAAGTCAGAATCCAGTCGGTGGTGGTGGAATTTATCCTGAATCATGTGGACGTCCTCTTCAGCACCAAACTCAGCACACTGATACGAGAGGGAGCAGGTATGCACCGCTACATCCACCACTCTCAGACATGAACTGAACTAAAGAGAGTTGGACTCTCTCAAGAATTCTTTCTTTTTTCTTTTTCTTTTTTTTCTGTCTTTTTAAAAAAAAAATTTTACTCCTGCTGCTTCCAAAACACCAGGTCACAATTCATTGTCACGGCCAAAGTCCTTGTTGGTTTCCTCGCCCTCCACAAAACTGCTGAGTCTGGAAGAGGCCCAGGCCAGGACTCAGGCCCAAATCAACTCTCCGGTCACTGAAGACAGCAAATACATCGAGGTGGGCGAGGGTCCGGCCGCCCTGCAGGGAAAGTTCCACACCGTCATCGAGTTTCCTACCGAGAGGTTTGTTCACTCCTCTTACTGGTGGTATACATAGATGTTATACACTTGAATGGAGACAGTGACATTTCTGTCAGACTGTTGGGGAAAAATGTGCATTTTTAATGACATTTCAAGAAATGAATGTTGGAAGGTGTCTCCCCCTGCTGGCTGCTGGTGAGACTGCATGCAGTTGCATTGTGCTCCTGTCCTCGATGAATCCTCACAGCTGCTTTACTTTCTTAGAAATGGGGATGAAATGATGTGGAGGATTGGTCGGTGTTGTTGATTATCTTGCAATGAAATGATCTGCTCACCATCATTTGTATCACAGGAAAAGACCCCCAAATAAATCCAAGAAGTCTCCCGTCGGTAGTTGGCGGTCTTTCTTCAACCTGGGCAAATCCTCTTCCATGTCCAAGCGCAAGCTTCACCGCAATCCCAGTGAGCCAAATGAGCTAAAGGCTATGGCTCTCGCTGGTAAGGTTTTCCTCCACAGGTGAAATGAAGAAATGACTGAAGAGCGTAAGTATACTGAGATTTTAATCATCATCACGTTTCAGGGGGCAGAGGAGACACGGCAACATTACGATCAGCCAAAAGTGAAGAGTCACTGAGTTCCCTGCACAACGTGGAAGGTAATGTTTCCAGGTCCAGCGGTTTACGTTAACTCTCTAAATGACTTGTCTCTGGTCGTCTCATCGTGTTTTCTTTCCTTCCTCAGGAGAGTCCAAGGTGTACCGTCCTCGGAGGCCGCGCTCCAGCAGTGACGCCCTCTCGGCGTCCTTTAACGGCGAGCTGCTGGACACGCGGCAGCATTGCAATTCCTACGACAACCTGGACGGCACAGAGGACAGCGACGCGGACGACGGGCCCATCTGTGTGCCTGCTCTCATCTCACCCCCGCGCTCAGCCGGCGAAGAGGTGGACCTCAGCCCGCCGGATATTGGCATGGCCTCCTTGGACTTCGACCCCATGTCTTTCCAATGCAGTCTCCCCGACACCTCTTATGCCTTTCCGTTAGATGACTCACCAGCCGGGGCAGCGGCCTCCACATTAAAGCGAAGCCCCGGAAGCATCTGCGGCAAGACCAATGGCTCCGACATCTGTGCCTCCTTCCTGGGCTCCTTGTCGACCCCCTTGTTTCCCACAGACTTCAGCGGTATTGCTGGAGAGAGCACGGAAAGCAAGAAACTGACCACTTCCTACTCTTATGCTGATAAACCCACACAGGCTGTGTCGCCCATTAAATGTGGAAAAGCTGTTAGCGTGACACCATTTTCCACTCCAGAGATTTTCCCTGCAGAGATGCCTGACACAGATACAGCTGGACAGACTCTCCCTTCACAACCGGTACCTCCTCCTGCAATGCCCAAGGATTCTCCTCCTCTGATGGGCAGTGTGCTGCTGAGGGCAGCAGAGCTGTCGCTCGGCGAAGCTTTCCAAATGGAGCTCAACACCAAGCTGGCGGCGTTCGACAACACGGACGGTCGAGATGTGAAGGGAGAGGACAGCTTTCAGCAAGCGCCAGCTGCCAGCAGCCAAGATCACCCAGGTAAGAAACAGAGGTGTGACCTTAGTGTTGTAAACCCTTGTTTAAGGACACGTCTGGAAACGGCTTCCCGGGTTATTGGGACTGAGCTCTCTCTGCATTTAACCCCTCACACATGCACATTGCAATAGTCACATGTAATTCAGAGGATATGATGCTGCTGCAATATTCAAACGGAGTTGTAAGAAGCAGGACTTGTTTTGTTTGCAACTCATGCCGCTGTATTTTTAGTATCAGCCCTTTTTACCAGAGGCTCGTGGTTCTCATCCCTCCATGTTGAAGTCTTCTCTTAAGTGTAGAGTTCATTTCCTCCATCCTGTGATGGAAAAGTTTGAGCCTTTATCTCACTACTCCCACCCATTTGAATCCTGTGCCCCGTATTCACACATGTGCGACTTCACAGTTTCTACTGCCATCGCCTAAGCTGTTCAGCAGGAGAGTGTGTGTAGAGGGTCGAATACCTCATCATTTGCACTCACACATGCACACCTCTGGAAACGATCTACAGGATTACAGAAGTCTTATGCATAATCGGAAGGCAGCTCATGTGTAGTTGTTGCCGTGATTCTAACTTGGCACACTTAAATGTACACAATTTAGTTGTCATTTATACAATCAACCAAATTGTAATTTTAGAGTTGACCAAGTTTTACGTGAATTTCGTCTTTTGCAGAATTGTCTCTGAGCTCCGAGCCTAACTTCTCCTCTCCTTCCCACTCTTGAAGCTCCTTAAATCCTGCCTGCCTGCCTGCTGTCATTTCAGTACTCCGCCTACTGCTCTCTTGCATATTGTTTTATCAACAACACATCCCTTGTGTTTATGTGTCCCTATTAGGAGTTGTAGCTCTGGACTCTTCAAAGGACCTCACCCCTCATTCCCTCAACTCCACAGCTCCAACCTCCGCGCCTCCCCCTCCTCCCCCTCCCAAAAACGCTGCCCGCATGTTGGCCCTGGCCCTGGCCGAGTCTGCCCAGCAGGTGTCCATCCAGTCTCAGTCCCGCTCCTCTGAGCCCCCGACACCAGAGTCACCTCTGCAGTCACGGGACGCCGCTGACTTCTGGGACTCGTCGTATCCCCTGGACCCACATTTACAGACTTCCCCTGAGGAGAAAGCTGAGCGTGAAAGTCCCACCCCTCAAAATGTCACTGCCACAGCTGTCACCGCAGCTTCCTCCCATCCCTCTGCCACCACCCCTCCAATCAAGCAGCAGTCGCTTGAGGTAACTGGCACAGTCCCCAAAGCATCGGACAGCGCCAAGTCGCCTAGAAGTCAAACAGCACCACAGCCCCCTGCGGACATCAGCCCACCGGACACTCCGCTTTACAAATGTGCTCCACTCATGACGACTTCAGTGAGCCCCACTTCTCCAAGCAGGAAGAGTCCAGACAGGCAGCAAAGTGTAGCAGATCAGGTCCCTGTCCCCAACAACTCGTCCACCTCCACTCCAGGCTCCACCCCTAGTGGCAGCTGTAGAGAGGCAGGAATGTTACCACAACCTGGACCAGAGGTAGGTGCTTCATCCCTTTTCTCACAGGAAGATGAATATGACTTTGTTTATTTACCTTCATGCTGAAAGATGCCGGAGTAGAATCATTGTGTTTGCTTGCTGCAATACTCTCTAGTCATTCATATGCTGCTCCTGTTCAATTTAAATATAGTTCCATTATCTGTGTTAGTGTTAGTCAACTCTGATATGTGCATATAGGTCATAGTTGTTTTTTTACTGCCTCCTTTTTAAATCCATTGAAAACCAAAAGTGACGAACAAAAGCTTTGATCTCTACGGTAAAACAAGTTACTAAATAACAGACCAATAATAATTATACCACACCACCACTTCCTTTGTGATGCTTAACTCAATCATCAGACCAGTGGCACTAGACTGCTGTTGCATAAAATCTGTGCTACAGCCATGCCCAGCTTGTCCAGGAATCATTTCCTCAATAAATAAGTCTTTGTTCTCTTGTGTTTTATTCCAGTTAAAATCAGAGGACGCTGTGCCACCTCCAGTCCTCCCAAAACCCTCAGAACAGCCGCCTCCGACTGCTCAGAAGCCCAAGAGGCAGGCGGTTTCTGCACCCCAGCATCAAGCGCAAGCTCACATACAGCCTCACCATTCTACGCCACGCCAACCTCAGACACAGCCTCATTCCCAGCCTCCGACACTCTCCAAGGCCAGTGCAAGAGTGGCCCCCACCTCTGCTGAGCCTCTCGAGAAGCCTTGGGAGGCCATTAAGCCGGTACAGCCCAGCACGGAGTCGGCAAAGCAGCACGGACCCAAACCTCCTGCCCCACCTGTCCGCACCATCGAGAGCAAACTGGCCGCAGCAGCTCTTAGCCAAAGTGAAGCTTATCACATCGTGGACGACGCACTTGGCCACCTTGAGGACGGTCTGCCTCACCGTCCCCTTTCTCCTCCTAAATCTTCCATGCACCAGCCAGCCTACCTGTATCACTCCAAGGGAGAGCCAGTTTTAATCGAGCCCCCAGGAGCTGCTTACTATCACCAGCGGCCTGTTCCCCTGGGCCCGCAGACCATGCCGCACCACTACCGGCCTGACAGCGTCCCCCCTCACCCCTCCTATGTGTCCAAGTCAGAGCCTCAGATACCGTACAGTGCCCGGCTAGACAACAGATACAGCACTTTAGGTCCAAGGTCCTACCACCACTCCATTAAGTCCAGAGGAAACCCCCGCAGTGTTTATGTCTCCCCAGGACCAGGACACCAGGGTTATAGCCACGACAGAACCCACGGCTATCCCACTATCCGCAGGGTGCACTCACTCCACGTCCCCTCGGCTGTCCGCTCAGTGCCCATCCAAAGGACCGAGGTTCCTCCAGATGATGACATGTTCTTCTTCCACAGACCTGTGTATCCTTGCAAAGCCTACCAGCAGCCCCCGCAACAGCAGCAGTCCTCGCAAACCGACTACCACGTCACTCAGCTGCAGCCTTACTTTGAGAATGGGCGCGTACAGTACCGCTACAGTCCATACTCTGGTCCAACTCCTTTGGAGTCTCCTTACTACGACATCGACCCTTATGGCACCATCCGGATCCGGCACGTCCACTCGTACGGCGGCCGAGATCCAGGCTCTGCTGCTGGCCGTCCAAGTGGAAAGGCCGGGTATCACTACCTCGCTCGCCATGTTCTCCCACCCGGGAAGGAGCATAGCTTTGTGAGCAGGGACATACCCCCCAGCCATGGGGCCAAGGAACCTCCGTCTTACCTCTCTTGGGACCCAGAGGAGTCCGAAAGACTCCGCATGCACTCCATCCGCAGAGAGAGCAGGGCCAGACAGAGGATCAAAGGGCCCGTCCTCTCTCAGTACGACAACGTCGGCTTGTTCACACCAGCAGATATATCAGGTTATGAAACGCTACACCTTCGCAGTAAGTCTGATCCAGGGAAAGCCGTGCTGGTTGTAGCCGAAAGCAAAGATGGCCGCTACCTCCCCAGACACATGGTGTCGGACCCCGACGTCCTCATGTACATGGAGACTGACAAACACGCCCAGGGCGGCGTGGTGGGCGACAAGTCGGATGGACTCGCCAAGCAAAGCAGTTCCAAGAAATGCCAATCGTCTCACTCCCTCCCTGCGACTCTTAGCCACAGCCTCCCCCATCAGCACGAGAGCGGCCGGCACGAGGCCAAGTACGAGGTTGGAGACGACAAGCTGGTCGGAGACGGTAGCAGAACCAAACACTGGCAGCAGGAGAATCCCAACAAGAGGAACTTCCAGCCGCGGTACGAGTGTCCCGACGCCGACCACCACCAGGGTAAAGTGAAGACGTCGAGCGGCTACCACAGCGCGGACGACCCGCCGCCGCCTCCCAGGGAGCAGGCGGCACGTTCCAAACCCGAGCGATCGCACAGCGTCAGAGAGCACTACGGCCAGGGCATAGCCGACGTGGACAGAGACTACTCGTATCAGAAGCACGGCGCGAAACCCGTGCAGTCCCACTACGATAACTTGGACGATTACCACCCAGTACCTCAACCTCAGGCCCCTGTCCAAAAACGTGGAGGCTCCGGCTCGTATCCCGCCCCCGGGTTCCCGGGGAGCCACAGCAACAGAGCGTACTCCACAGCACTGGGCCAGGGAGCCTTCATCCAGACTGAGCTGGCCATGGCAAGGCCAGAGACAGAGATCCGTACAGAATGAAGCATTTAGAGGAGAAAGAGAGAGAGAGAGAGAGAGCGGTGGAATAATCTTTTAGCTGTGTTGAAGAAAGACTAATGAGCTTTGGTTGAGCAGCCTCTGCAGGACAGTGGACTGTCGCACCACCGATATTTTTGCTTCTTTGTATTTTTAATGAATTGTAAAGAAAATTCTAAGACTTTTTACAGAGTCCTGAATGTACCTGAAATTGCTGTTCGAGAGGTCATATTATTGTGATTGATTGAGACAGTAGCCAGTCATAAATGTATATGATATGAAAGACGTAAGGTACTTTCAACAGGAACTGCAAATATGTAAAATATATACAGTATATATATATGTATAACTGTATATATACATATGTGTATATGAATATGGAATCTGTAGTTAAAAGGGATTTTTAGTTGTATTTTTTTTTTAGGTGTGGCGCTGGGTACGAGCATCAACGGGGATTACAGTTTGCATTTTAGAAATGCATGCACTCTCTATCTCTTGCAGAACAGTTCTGTGTAGTTCATCCCTCACTGCGTTCCCTCCGGATGTTACAGCACAAGTTATTGAAGGCGGACGAGTGAGCATCATCGTGTCCCCCCCATGCTAACATGTACACATGTAGGCAGCACAGTGTATCCGTGTTCGTCTCCAACCATCCCAGCTGCGTGTGAGGCTTGAAGAGGAGCTGCAGTGAGTTACTTTCAGTTGATACAGAGCTCATCAATCTTTCATTATCTGTGACTGTGCCATTTCAACATAACTTTGTTTCGAACAGATCCGGTGACTTCTAATACTGAATGCTTTGGGACTTGTTTGTTCTTCAGTAGAAGAGGGACCAATTGAATTTGCGCAGTTGTTGCACATAAAGAGATGGTGTGGTGTGAAGAGGAGAAGGTGTGTGTGTGTGTGTGTGTGTGTTTTTGAGTAGCTTTAGATGTGTATGCAGGTGTGTGCAAGGTCCTTTTATTTCCCTTTTTCATCACATTCAAGGTACTAACATGAACTGGACTTACCAAACAAACTCTGAAAAACGACATCCTCTCGAACAGCATGGCGAGGAACATGTTGCCGCAGCTTTGAGCGAAAAAATAAGACAACTTGGTGACGAGCCTTAAATTTTGTTCCTACAAATGTTATTTTGTTTACCGTCTTTGTCATACAAGCCCACGGTTGCACAAACATTGTGGAAGGTTTCAGATAACGTGACAGTTCAGGATTGGCAGGTTACCGAGGGTGGATTTTCTGTTGGGTTTTTTTTTTGTTTTTTTTTATTGCCTCATTGCTTCTGTTGTTGACAGGGGATGGAAATGTTTTTTTAGAAGCTATCTGGGGCCACATTTTTTTAGGCTGGATACTGATGTATAGTACATTCATCTGGTATTATACTACACGCCCTTTTGACTCATTGCAATGGAAAAACTACAATATGTTTCAAATATCTAAATCCAGGTTGTACTCTGTAATCGTTCGACTTCTATATTGCTTGCAGGTTTTGCTCCTCTTGCCTTATCTAAAGCCTCTACCTTTTCAGATGGGGTGTTGGAGTAAGGCACTGTGTACTTGAATGTGAAAACACTCTTGTCTCAAACTAGAGGTATCTAAAGTTAGATATGAAATAAATAAAACTGGTCAGGAAATAGCTGTAATCAGTGTGTTAATATGTGTGTTATGTTTCTAGGAATACATCTTTGATTGGTTCGGAGTGGATTCAAGATTGATTCGTGGCGACACACTCACTCTCATCAGACCTTCATTTGTACATCTTTCCAGGTCCTGGGTGTTTCTCATATTCTGGGTGCTTTAGTTTGACCTGTTTTATGGAGTAAAGAGACTTTCATCCACATAAGAGGCCCTACCACATGTTTTAGATGTGACTCCAAGAGGTTTGTCCCAGAATGCTGATTTCAGGTTTGTTGTGTATACAGACACAACCTCTATATAAATCATTATTTCCATCTGTATTCTACACCAATCTGAAGTCAGTAACTTCTCCCTGTGTTATTCTTCTCATCCAAAACCTTTAACCTCTTTAACTGCTTTGTTTTCCTTACAACTTTATCTTAGAAACAAACTTTGGTCACCCATATCATTCTGAAGACGATATACTACTGGAAACGCCTCCATTAATAAGTCGGTTATCACCTCATGAGATCAGGCAAGAAATGGTGAATCCATAGACTTATGTACTTCAAGGTTTGAATATCAGCCATACAACCTAACCAGTCAGCAGTGTGTTGGTGTGTCACACTTTGACCTATTTGTTCTCTTAAAGCATTAAACTGATAACATGCTGGGACTGATGTACTGGACAATAAAGTGATTTAGGTAAAGAGATTAGTGGAGACCTTGAACAGGAGTCTGAACTCAAACAAAGTGAAGAGAAAGCTTAACTTTTTATCTGAATGCATTTTAGTGGAGCTCTCCTATACTGACTTAATAATTAGTGAGATATGTGAGGGAGCTTTTACTGTTGTAAAAAAAAACATTGCACTGAGGTGAAGAAGGTTCACATGTAATATGATCTGAAGAACGTATTAATATTATCCTTAACATAATATGCATCCGCTTCTGAGGGCAAGCAAAAGACAAATGTCTCAAATTAAAACTTGTCATTCTGTTCATATGATAAATTAAATACAATGACAGATCTTCAAGAGTAACACAAATAACTGTAACCTTAGTCACAGTCGCCTCGTGACATCAAACATCCTGAAATGTGAATCTTGCACGTGCCTGTACTATGCTGGATGAAATTCAAGTCCATGTAAACACTAGTGTTTTTATAACATAGACCACTAGAGGGCGTTACAGTTGATGAGAACAATACTCATGGTCAAATGTATATTAAGCATTGAGGTCTGGTTTTGATTATTCATCCAGCATCAGTGTAAAGCTCGGCACGAAACATTAAATGTGACACGTGCAGAAAGTTTGATCCAATCACAAGAGAGCTCCAACCAAAACAATGACATCACTGTCCTGAGCTCATGTGCTGCAGTGGAATATCAGTATGTGCATCATGATGGTCAGCTCAGAAATATGAAAACACTGGAGAATGAAATGCGCTGTATTTAGGCAGCGCGTTATTGTTGACGACCCCTCAAAGCACTTTACATTGCAGTTTTTACATTCACCCACTCACTCAAACATCTATTTAACACTTAATTATTTTCAATTCATTGTTACTGATTCCACACTTAAATGTGCCTAAAACCATTTCATGGACCTCTGAACTTCAAAAATGCATTTGTAGTATAAAAACATACTTAGATCTAAGCTCATGTGACTATTCAACACACTGTTCATCACAACATTCAAAATGGGTGATAATAAAACCTCCAGTACCAAGACCAACTGCACCTTTATCTCTGTCTGTAAAGTGAGTGAGTAATGTTGGCATTTCTGACATGTTTCAGATAACAATTGTGGTGCTAATCTAAATATTTCTGGGTATAGTTACCTCCACAATGTTCTCACCACTGTCTGTGACATTTGTTACATCTTGGTGTGAATCCAGATGCAAATGTAACAGATTTTTTTTGTTCTTACTTAAAAAGTGAGAGTTGGGACATAGTATATGGGAAGGGACTTCATTTCTTGGGTTCAAGATGAAAAGTTAAAATTTGGTTTTCACTCATTTTTTTTTAGAGAAGGTAGTAACGACAACCTGGATTTAATTGTGAATGTTTTCATGTTGATTTGTATTTTACATTTTATTTTACCTGTGTAAACAGAGAAAAAATATAACGAAATCAAACGTTTATTTTATACTATAACGATATCAGAGTAGTATTTCATCACTGTATTGTTATTATATTTTATTTTTCAAAAATATAAAACCACAAAGTAAAAGTTTCAATGTTTACAAACGTTGCCAGTTGCATTCTGGGAGGCGAGTGATTGACACCGCCGCCATTTTGCTCCCGCTCTCTACTTCCATTGTGTGAGAGATAGTAAATATCTGACACTGCCAGACAAGCACAACACACTTGTTTCGCGGCGAAAAGAAAGCGTTAAATTAACCCCCGGTAAGTCACATTTTCTTCTTACTGTTCCTCCCATAATACAGTTAAGAGTGTTATGAGAAATAAACCACACAGTTTAAGTTGTAAAATGTAGAAATGTCTTTTTAATTCGACGCTGAGAAGCAGCGGTAGACTCGGTGTTCAGCTCAGAGAAGAACGCCGCGGTTCTTCTCTGCCCAAATATCTGCTCCACTTCCAGCCGCCGCTTCCACGTCGTTGCCCCGCGTTAATACATCATCATTCTGCCGGTCTGTGTTGTATTTTGGTAGCAACACTTGTCCGCTGTGTTTTGGTGTTGGTCTGGTGTGCGCACGTTGTGTGTTTTGTGTTTAAATGTCAAAAGTTTACGTCTCGCTCGTTCGCTGTCTGAGCGCTGGAAGCGTCGTTGTCTGCGGCCATAATCTTGCGGTACGAGGCGTGAGCACAGCTGCTGGCCCCGCCCCCAAAGTCTGCAGCCTTAACTACCATTGGACGCCGGCTACCACCGTGACGCAGTTGATTGGTGCGTGTTAAGAGTGACGGCCCGGCGAGCTGTGTGATTGGTGGAGGTGAATAGGCCACAGTGTCCGGATTGGCCCAGAGCTGGTGCGTTTGTTGCGCTGCTCGAGCCGAAGAAAAGTTTCCCCAGGCGATTAATGGAACAGGACTGAACATGCCTGATACAAGACAACAACACAGCATGTAGCCTGTTAGCATACTGCTAGCATGTGTCCATTGTCCATCTGATCACATGATTATAAACAAAAACACAGACAAATGAAAACCACAGTGACGCGGGCTCAGGTGACCTAGTTATGTTAATGTGAATATACAAACCTCAACTATTCATTCAAAGGAACAGTGTAAAATGAATGTATCCCTTGGAATAGTCGGAATTATGTTTTCATGTTTGTATTATCATCTGTGTATGTGATTCAACATGTATCAAATTACATCATGAGCAGAGAACGAAAGTTATTAAAATTGTTATGTTTGTCTTTGTTGCTTTGCATTTCCACTCACTCAGGTGATACTGTGTCGTAATGGCTCGTACCAAGCAGACAGCTCGTAAGTCCACTGGAGGAAAAGCTCCTCGTAAGCAGCTCGCCACCAAGGCTGCCCGAAAGAGCGCCCCTTCCACCGGTGGAGTGAAAAAGCCCCATCGTTACAGGTAATCCCCCCGTCACCACCATTTTCCACAATTTTTCTAGTTCTGTTTGTAATAACGTCTTCCGTATGAGTATTCTGTGTTTATATTTTTGATGCATCATGGGAATTGTTCATATTGGATTATGGGGGCGAGCGTCTGACTTGAAACGTGGTTACAGGCCCGGTACTGTGGCTCTGAGAGAGATCCGTCGGTACCAGAAGTCGACTGAGCTGCTGATCCGTAAGCTGCCATTCCAGCGTCTGGTGAGAGAGATCGCGCAGGACTTCAAGACGGACCTGCGTTTCCAGAGCGCTGCCATTGGTGCCCTGCAGGTGTGTTTCCGTCTGTCTGTGTGTGGACAAATTACATTAACCCAGTGAGACCTGAGATTCTGAGTAAATACAAAATACACACGTGTTTACAAATAGAAACTGAAAATGTATTAACTGAAAACCACTTCCTAAAAGCTGAGGATTTTCTGAAGAGCAGGCAGATTTACAAAAACAAACATTTCCTAGCCATCATAGCAGATACAGATGGGAACAAAAGCAACATTACAGTCAAACTTCATGAATAAGTTTAAGACTCAAAAAAAGTTGAAAAACCCACTGAGATCACACTTTCTTCCTCTGACCAAACACATCTTTAACTGACTGAGGTTTAGTTTGCAGGTCACCAGGAGAAAGGCTCTAAATCCTGTTAATAGTTATTTTCACTATTGTTTCATTCTGCGAAAATTGTATCAACTTTAATATCCTTCCTGTAGAGCATGGATTCATCAGTCATTGAATGAAATGACGCTTGAAAAGTATTTCGCTGGAGGAACTCAATGACAAACACACAAACAAACTCTTATTTCCCGCAACTAATTTCTCATTCATTTGAGTATGTCAGTCACATGTCTCTCAGTATGATGCAAACAGTGCACCTGTTGTCGGTCTTAAAGCATGAAGAAGAATGTGATAACATGACTCAGAAGGTGTAAGACGGACACAGTGCACCTGTTAACATGTGCCCCCTGACACCCCCCTCCCCCCGCCCTGCCCCCTGCAGGAGGCCAGCGAGGCATACCTGGTGGGTCTGTTTGAGGACACTAACCTGTGTGCCATCCATGCCAAGCGCGTCACCATCATGCCCAAAGACATCCAGCTGGCACGCCGCATCCGTGGAGAGCGTGCTTAGGCGCCCTCCTTCACGTTTCACCTCTGTCCTGTTTTTCTCTTTCTTCCCTTCCCTCCTTTCCCACCCCCCCGTCTGCCCTGCCCACACACCTCTCTCTCTTTCCTTCCCAGCTTCTCAGTAGACTCTAGTGTACTCCTGATTATGAAGAGATAGAAATATGTTGAAGTCTGGTCTTTCATAGTTTTATTTTGTCTTCACCAAACTTTTTGGGGGTACCTTTTTCGTGCATGTGAACGTTCATCAGATCAGAGTCACATACGCACACAAACTCATTCAGGCCATCACTGGGTTTTTTGGAGGAAACATGGCGCCCATCGTTGAGCTGGGATTGATTTTTCTGGCAGGACACAGTTTGTGAGTCAGACAGGTTAATCAGAGGGACGCGGCCGAGGGGCTAGTCTGCTTAAGGGGAGCTGCAACTTCCACAGCAGGGTGCTATTAAAACTAGTCCTGAGGCCTCTGTCCATCTGAACACACACACACACTGAGTCCCTCAACACTCAGCTCTGCCGCAGCCTGACGTCTCGCTGCGCCTCCCTCACCTCTCTAACCTGGAGGGCAGACGCTGTTTGGTTGTGTGTTTGTGCGCACGTGCGAACTCTGATCTATGAAACTCCTCGTACTCAAACAAGAAATTCTTGGTTGCTTATGAATATCGATTATTGTTGTGGATATGGTGTCTTTTTGTTTAGTTATTATTTTTCAAACACAGTTGAATCGCAGATAAGAATCTCTTCCTTTACCACTTCCAAAAATCATCAGAATAAGAGAAAAAGCAATTGTTGATGTCAACATGGTTATTTTCTTTTCTTTTTTTTTTTACAGTGAACTGAATTATTGTAGAAATCAGGAAGGGCTCCTTTATTTCCAAGGCAACTTCTGCCCTAATGGCAGCCACAGGGGCAGTACTTCACCTCCTCCACTCAATTGCTCTCTGTAGATCAATCATCACATCAAAGCTTCTCTGGGTCTTGCTCTGTGTTTCTCAGCACAGATCGACATCAACCACGTCACAGTAAAATAGTGACTAGTGTCTCGGTCAAAGCTCCAACTGCATGTCTTTGCATCTCGTGCCCTCTGTAGATCTCAGCATATAATCTGTCCCTTTCTCAAAATTTGTGATACACAATATAACCTCATATTTGTTTTCTTTTATATTTTTCTTATTCCTCGAGATTTTCAGACGTATAAATAAGCTGATCTTTGTATTTTCCAAATTTCTCATATTATGGTGGTAATAAATAGGTGTTAAAACAATGTGACGACAGCCAGTGTGATGTATGTTCTTTGCTAAATCCGTTTGAGGGATTTTAATCAGTGTAGGAGAGATAAACGGCCACAAGGGGGAGACCTTTAACAATACAGTACATAGACTCCTGTTGTCCTCTGGAACATTTCTGAATACTATTATTGAACATGGAAAATGTTAAATCTCAATTTTTCCTTGTTACCATAATTGAAACATATATATGAAGTTTATTAAATAACACCATCTGCCGGGAAATGACTGATAGTCAAGATACAGGTAAAACATGGTCAGTGACTCTGTGAACCGTTAGCGCCCTCTGGTGGAGACATCTCACTATGATATTTCAGAGTTGTTTTTTTTTATCCCCATGCAAATATACTATAGCTGAAGTTCAAATAATTAAATGCATGGTATTGCTGAGTAAATCAACCAACAATATTAGATTTGTATTATAAGCAACATTTATACATTTTGATGGTAAAAACAAAATGTGACGGGGATGAAGAGCTTTTTGGTAATTCATGAAAACCACATTGAACAAGTGAATATTCCAATAATCAGACAATGATGTTGGAACATTTTATCATCGCGGCTTTATTCAGAACTTCTGCTATGGGGTATTTGTGAACCTGAGTCAACAGTATAGAAAACAGTTTTGTGTTTTATCCGATTGGTAATATATTGGGGATTATAAATGTGTTAAACAATCCGGCAGTTGTAACCTGTGTCATGGGCTCGACACCTGTTTGTTTAGTTAATTTCATGTAATAGGCCACAGTGTGAAGATATCACTCCTTATCTCTCACTTCCTCTACATGATCTTATCTGCGGGGCATTATTTTCTATTTCCTGCCTGAGGTGAGCTTAAGTATGATCATCTATATAACGCTCTGTTACAGAACATACATAACCTAAGTAATTATTATTATTATGAAACCATATCAACCCAACTGACAAAGGTAAGAGTATCAGAGACTTGGATGTGACCGGTCTTTGCCTGGGGGCTGACGAAACATAAACTGACTCAAAGAGGAGGTTTATCTCCCGCTGTGATGGAGCAGAGTACCTGAGAACAGACCGAGCCGGCAGCTCCTGCATTTACAGCACAAACTGTTGTATTCCCAAGTGTCCGAGATCATGTGAAAATGACTGAATCAGTCCAGATTCAGGGGACGTTTGAAAAGATGATTTCCCACCCCGAGGGACCGAAGTTTGAATTCTTAGAATGCGGGATGTCAAACTCATTTGAGTTCAGCGGCCACACACAGTCCAGTGTTGTTAGTAAATCAACCAATGATACTACATTTGTATTATTAGAGCTATTAATGCATTTTGTCACACAGAAATGTAACAGGGATGAAGAGCTTTTTGGTAATATATGAAAACCACATTGAACAAACGAATATTTCAATAATAAGACAATGTTGTTGGAACATTTTTATCATCACTGTTTTATACAGAACTTCTGCTATGGGGTATTTGTGAACCTGAGTCAACAGTATAGAAAACAGTTTTCATGTTTTATCCTATTGGTAATATATGAGGGATTATAAATGTGTGAAATAATCCGATGGCTGTGATCATGTGTCATGGGTTCGACACCTGTTTGTTTAGTTAATTTCATGTTATAGGCCACAGTGTGAAGATATCACTCGTTATCCCTCACACCTCTACATGATCTTATCTTCGGGGCATTATTTTCTATTTCCTGCCTGAGGTGAGTTTAAGTATGATCATCTATATACCGCTCTGTTACAGAACGTACAGAACCTAATTAATTATTATTATTATGAAGCCATATCAAGCCAAAGTACCTGAGAACAGACCAGTCCTGCAGCTCCTGCATTTACAGCACAAACTGCTTTATTCCCAAGTGTCAGAGATGATGAAAATGACACATTTGAAAAGGTGGTTTCACCCCAAGAGACTGAAGTTTGAATTCTTAGAGTGCAGAATGTCAAACTCATTTTAGTTCAGCGGCCACATACAGTCCAGTTTGATCTAAAGTGGGCTGGACTAGTAAGATCATAACAGAACCCCCCCCCCCCCCCCCCCCCCCCCACACACACACACACACACACTACTCTTTCTACTCTTCTCTCAAACTCACCAATTGTGAGCAACACAGGCTGCCTCTAGTGTCCTGGCACAGTAAGTGCAGGTCAATAAAACAACATTTCAGCATCTGCTGCCGGATTGGATCCTCTGGTGAACCGATTCTGGCCCACAGGCCGTGTGTTTGACACCGCCGTTCTAGATTACATACATTCTTATCACTGGTCAGTGGTGTGATCCACTTTAACCCTTGAGCCACATCTCTCCAGTCCTTTTGAATTCTACACTTACCAAATTTATCATCTTAATTTCTTCCACTGTTCATTTGAAAACATTGTAATCTTTATCTTTCGCAAATATCTCAAACTATTGATTCAAATGAAAGTGAACACCCGGTGTGATGTCTGTGGAGGTTCCCATGCAGAACATGTTTGAATGTCAACTCCATCACTATGTAAAACAGTGTGAGTCCCTGTGTATATACACACTGTTTGTGCTCCCAGGGCACATTTACCTGAGGTCTTCTGTCGCTGGTGTGTCTGAGGTCATCGCTTGTCAGCAGTTGAAGTGTGTTTAAAGCATCACGAGTAAAAATGCAAATGTCCTTATGACTAAATATTGACACATTGGCATATATTGTTTTCAGGTGGCAAAACGGGTGTTTGTTTGTTTTTTGAGGAGGCCACCACTGGTACAGGCTCTCGTTTACATGCAGAGATCTGATTTATAGTCTACTTAAATCACCTGACCCTTGCTCTGTACAGTGTGTGGACCACAGGGGATCAAACATGAGGCCCACGGGCAAGAACCGGCCCACCAGAGGGTCAAGTCCCACGTGCAACGTGCAGAAATGATGATGGTGTTGGTTTCTTGACTCGCACTTGCTATGCCGGGACACTAGGGGGTGCTCATGCTGCTTGGAATTGGTGAGTTTGAGAGAAGAAGAGGAGGAGTAGAGCGTTTGTGTGTGTGTGTCTGTTGATGAATGCTATGATTTTAATGGTCCGGCACACTTAAAGGTGCAGTGTATACGATTTTGGTCATCTCTGTCACTTCTATTTTTAGAAATAAATATCACAAAACAATTACAAACTCCCATTGTCATAATCGCCTAAATGTAGCCTTAAATGAGCCTATTCATGTATATTTACATGAGGAGCGGGTACTCTCTACGGGGGCCGCCATGTTTGTACAGTAGCCCAGAGTGGACGTACTAAACGTCTTTTGAGTTTTAACAACTGAAGTTTTCCATAGGTTCTCCTGCATGTTCAGACGGGTGAGGGTGAGGTGATGGAAATTCAACATGCAACTTCACCTCTAGATGTCACCGAATCTTACACACTGCACCTTTAAGGTTAAATTGGGAGGCGTGTGGTCTTAAACCTGGCACCACCAGAGTATTTGACCAACAGCTTTGAAATCTCATCAAGCTGATATCAAGTTTGATTAGTATCAACACAAGTTGTTGCTTTTCCAACAATCCGATATATATATATATATATATATATATATATATATATATATTTTTTTTTTTTCAAAGAGATGTTTATTTCTTAAACAATAATTCCAACGAAACGGGGCCATGCGTGTTTCGTGGCGGGGCGGTGCCGGACACGTTTTTCCCCTCCGCCTGCGTTCACCTTCCTCAAGGTCTGCCCTGCGCCGTCCATCCCCCATCACATCTGCTCCTCCCCGGGATTACAGCGCAAATGTCTGTCTGAAACTCTCAGTGCTGAGGGGGAAGATTACAAGTGCACTGCACCTTCCAAGAGGGGTTAACCAACCAGGCTACACAGACGCAGGGATTAACCAATCGTACCACGGGGGGGAGGGGGGCAAGGGAGGGAGGGAGGGCGGGAGGGATTAAACCCAGCACAGAGTGGGATTAGGTCAGTGTTGAGTGCAGAGAAATGCTTTGAAATGTCCCTGGCCACCCGCTCTCCCCCGGCTCAGTGCAACATGTTCGACACAACAATGTGCTGACGGAGATCAGGTTCATAAACATGTTTTTTTTTTTTTCCTTCTTCTTCTTCTTCTAAGAATCATAACACGAGTAGAGATTATTTATTTACTCTTTTCTTTGAATTGTGCTGCCAGAAAACATCTTCATCATTTTAAATATGAATAAATGTTCCAAAAGCAGTCGTAATATTATGATGACTGAGCCCAAATGACAAACTACTGACTTTAAATGAGATTTTTTTATTTTTTTATTATAAATGTTGTGAAATCGTGAGCGTTTGCTCAAATGTGTTTGGTTGTGTTGGAAAAAGCAGCTTTTGTTAAGTAACTGATGTATGATCCCTGTTTCATCAACACACACACACACACACACACCTCAATGAAAATATTTTCACACATTTGTTGTGATGTCGAAGTTTACATGGCAGCAACTGGGTCAGGTGAGGATTACCACTCTGTCAGAGGAGTTGGGGAGATTGGAGCAGGATGCCATGGGGTTGGGGGTGGGGGGTGGAGGATGGGGCACCACCACCACCACCACCACCCAGCTGATGAACACCAGTGAGAAATGGAAAACAAGTGTAGCAAAAAGGCTTTAATACACTTCGCTGTTGTTGAGTTTAGCATGAGTTCCATGTTTTGTTGGTGTCGGGGGGAAGAGAAGGAGGGAAGGAGGCGAACACACAATCTGAGGAGAGAGAGAGAGAGAGGGGATACTGCACAGACAAGAGGAGGAGAGAGGCAGGAAACAGGTAGAGGAGGAAGGAGGTGAGATGGGTGAGACAGAGGGAGAGAGAGGGGGGGGAGTAATCCTAACTAATTCACTTAGGGCATTGCTGAAGGGAGGCTAAGAGGATTGAGACACACCCAGAATCAGTTGAACTAAAATAACCAAGACAGGCCAGAGAGAGCTGCACAGGCCGTATGACGGTGATGATGGGTGCACACCTGACCTGCACCCCCCGCCCCCACCCCATCCCCCCCGCCCCGCCCACAACCATCCACCCCCACCACCACCATCATCACTTCTTCGCCCACCACTGTGTCACTAGTGTCTCTCACTTCCCAGCGCAGCATCGTAATGATCATCACTCCACAAACACATCGAGACTAAATTGACTTTAATATGTCACACAAACTAAAACAGAACTTTGCTACCGACACATCAGAATGATCAAACTAGCACAAGAACACAAGAACCTAGACGCAAGCGGGTACATGTGTAAGTGTAGAGTAACGCAATGATAATATCAATAATAATAATAATAATAATAATAATAAATAGTTTCAAATAAATGAAGCCTGACAGAGGAAGTGACCTACAGGACTGGAGGGCCCCTCGTGTTTACGTATCTTCGCTACATGATGACGCAGGTTTGAAATCAAAGTTCTTGGGTCACACTCACGGAGGAAAGATGGACGAGTGTCTCCACTCGTCCTCTTCGACGGCTTCGCTTCTCTTAGCTAACGGAACACGAGGGGTGGGAGCGGACGCGGTTCACAGTGGAGCTGAGACACTCGCCGTCCTCTCGTCACAGAAACGCTACACAGATCGACCTTTAGAAAATAAAACTTACAAATCGAGAAACTGAGAAGTCCTCCGGAAGAATGAGCCTCACACTATCTCACACAGAACTCACTGACACACATGACAGGTTTGACACAAGCCTCCCTCGCCCTCTCTCCCTCTCCCTTGCCCTCTCTAGAGAACCTGGAACTTCCAGGAGTTCTGGTCTTTGTGGTCCAGACAGTCCATGGTGGTGAAGCCCAGCTTCCAGGCCTGCTGGTCCTTGTAGTCCAGGCAGTCAACAGAGGTGAAGCCCAGGGAGGAGGCCGTGCTGTAGCCCTGGGAGGACAGCGAGGCCGGGGACTGGCTTAAGGAGCCCCCCATGGAGGGCACGGTGATGGGGCTGAGGGCGCCCCCGGTGCCCGACAGCTGCGAGTGCATGGGGGACAGGTAGGCACTGCAGTCCAGGCCGGTGAAGTAGGAGGTGGTGCTGGCGTAGCCTTGGGTGTAGGCCGATGGCTGCCCGTAGCTCATGGGGTAGGGCGAGGGCCGCTGCATGCAGGGGGCCGAGGAGGCCAGGGGGTCGGGCAGGGGCGAGATGGCCGGGCTCCAGATGGACACGGCTGTGTTTCCGGTGCTGGAGCTCGGCGCCAGGCTGGGGCCCGACTGGGCGGAGGAGGGGCTGTAGGAGCTGGAGGGGTTGGGGACGGGGTCAGGGGCGCTGGCCTCCTGCACCGGAGAGGCCTTCTTCTTGGGAGGGCGGGGCTTGGACTGACCACTGCTCTGCTGCTGCTGCTGGCGGCACTTGGCACGACGGTTTTTAAACCACACCTGGAGAGGCAAGAAGAAAGTAGATATGCATAAGACACACATACAGGACTTCTTACACGCCGCAGAGGTGAGTTGTGCATTCGGAGTCACGTTGAGCTCGTTCCCCTTTCACTTCCAAATACGCCTGTTCCCATCGGCCCCCCCCCCACACTTGGCCGTAGTGACCGTGAGCATGGCTGCAGCCTCTCCGGGCCTCACCTGCACACGTGACTCGGGCAGGTTGATCTTGAGCGCCACCTCCTCCCTCATGAAGATGTCCGGGTAGCGGGTCTTGGAGAACAGCGCCTCCAAGATGTCCAGCTGTGTGCGGGTGAAGGTGGTGCGCTCCCTGCGCTGCTTCCGGGGCGTAGCTGTAAACAGAGAGAGGGTTAACACAGTGTGTATGAGCCCAACATGGAGGTTATTATTATTGTTGTCGTTGTAATTATTATTACTATGATCATTATTAGGAGTTGTATATAAGGTGCTTAGTCTGTGGTCTTTGCTGGTCCTCAGCTGTGTGTGTGTGTGTGTGTGTGTGTATAATGGCACACAAAAATGAAAATACCGATGGAGACAAACTATTGTGATCCTGGAGTGCAGGGCTGGGATGGAGAGATGGGTATTTGTTCAGGAATGCTGCTGAGGAGTGAGTCTCCCCACAGCAGGAGGATTAAGTAACATTTGATCCATGGCCTCTGTACAGTCATAGTCAGGTGTAAACTGAAATAATGTAAACACGTGTCGTGTCATGTCGGGTCGCTCCTCAGACGATGAAATTGATTATTTGTGTTTCAGTGTTGCCCGCGTACGTGCCTCGTGCCAATGTGCGTGCGTGCTCATACTTTTTAGATAAATGACTTGTAACTGTGCAATAAATGAATTCACAAGTTGAAAAAACGAATAAAATAGAAAGTAGAGGACGAACTCTCCATCAAATTAGAGAGAAACATACTTGTTTATATATCACATGTAAGTTCCATAATATAATGTTACATATGAGACAAGCTGTATTTATCGTCTTGTTGTGATCAATATGACAGTTTCCATCAGTGCACGAGCTCCGAGGGACACAAATCGTCATTTATTTCTCGTTTGGCTCCACTTTTACGCACGAGCCGGTGCGTCTTTACGCGCGACACGGAGCTCAGTCTCGTCTTTCCGGCAAACAATGGCGCAAAGGTGCAAAACACAAAACAAAGAAAACTCACAAATCAAAGAGTGAAAGACGATCAAAACGTCCATTGAGTGAAAACACAAAACAAACGTCACGTCCATCCGTTCGATACTTACACGGGTACGCGACGGTCGTGTGCAGCACGTCCATCCCGGGTCCGGGCAAATTTAACCCGTTCATGGTGTAATGAGGTTGCTTTATGTAGGACATCATCCTTCCTGCAGCCTTTTAAGTCCCTGTCGCTGCCTGGAGGTCAGACACCAGCGCGGCTCCTGCGCTGCTCAGCTGCGCCAACGAGTCGCTGCGTCGGCACCGGGGTTGCGCACAGTGGAGCGGTGCGCCACCGGAGCGGGTCCGCGGGACGCACGACTATTTGGGTTGTTTTTGTTGTTGTTGTTGTTGTTGTTGCTGCTGGTGCCTCTGCGGGTCTCAGTAGTGGGCACCGAGCATCAGATGCGTCGCTTGTCCGGGTCCCTGCTCACTCACTCACTCACTCACTCACTCACTCACCCACTCGCTCCCTCTCTCACTCACTCCCTCACTCCCTCACTCACCTCGGTCATCACACAGGTGAAGTGGCCCCCTGGTGCCTGTGCGCCTGGCTGAGGTCTCCTCACTGACTTTCTTCGCCCGCACACGCTGCTAATTAGAGGCGTCAAGTGGCTCCAGCTGACCCCTCCCACCACTCACTCGTGCGCGCGCGCGCCCGTGCACGCGCCCGAGGAAAATAGCAACAGGCTGCTACATAACGAGACAAGTTAGTTCCGCAGGTTCGAAACCATCCAGTCTGATGCGGATCATTTATTTGCAGGTGTATGGATGAAGGGAAATGAGAAGAGGAGTTGTAACGCTCTAAGTGAATCATTATTAGATATTGATTGTACTTTAGATATTATTTTTAATCTTTTTTATTTCTTTTCTTTTCTTTCTTTCTTTTTTATTTATGATGTGTATCTGTTCGTTTTTTATTCATTTGCTGTACAATTAATCAGTTATTTAACTATTACTGTTATCCATTGAATATATATATACATATATATATATATATATATATATACATATATATATATACATACATATATAAAGTTCTTATTTTATTCCCATGTAATTGTACATTGAAAAATCTCAGATAAAAAGAAAAAAAATCTAATTGAACTGAATAATATGTTCAATGGGCCAAATGATAGTTTGAGGTGTTGATTGTGCACCTTTCCACAAAACTTTGTTTTCATTTATTCTCCTTCAGGGAAATTTGAGATTTTCTCTTTTAGAGGTGATTATGTGGAAAATATAACTTTACTTTCTTTCCCCTCCTCACCTCCTTCTCTCCTGTCCGCTTTGTTCTATTCCACCTGCCTCTGCTGCTGTTAATACATTCTCACATCATTAACAGATTACATTTATCTCCAAAACAGCTGCATATACACATGTGGTAATCACACACACACACACACACACACACACACACACACACACACACACACACACACTCCCCAAAGACCCAGATGCACAAAACCGACAAAGCTCATTTGATTTATCATAATATGCTTTATCTGAAAAGTAAGTATCTTATCTCCAGATAAAGGCAGGAAAGACAGAGCAATCCGTTCAGTGGTGCTGCGGGGAAGGAGGCAGCAGGGAACGGTACAGCTGCACAATTAGAAGAGTTGGTGTGATGACATGGGGGGAAAAGGAGATGAAGAAGAAGAAAAGGAGGAGGAGGAGGAGGAGGACATAACATGGAGACCGGAAGAGTCTAAGATGGAAGTATAGGAAGGAGTCTGGGCTGAGGATGGAGGAGGACATGGACCATTCCTGCAGAGACTCTGTGGGTGTGTACTGTATCTGTCCTGACCTGTGTGGCAACCACATAACTGCTCTTTCCTAATTGGATAGATTTTTTTTAATGATGACAGCATCACGTTTAATTTGCTCAAAATGTGTCTATATATATATATATATATATATATATATATATATATATATAAAATTGACAGCAAATATTTGTGTCTGGAAATAGTTGTTTTTTTATGTTAAAGGTGCAGTGTGTAAGATTTGCTGACATCTAGAGGTGAAGTTGCATGTTGTATCCATCTTTTCATCACCTTTTGAGAAGGTAGGAGAACCTGTGGTCGACTTCAGTTGTCATTAAAACCCCAAAGATGTTTAGTACGTCCACTCTGGGCTACCGTAAAAGCATGGCGGCCCCCGTAAGGACCCGCTACTCATGTAAACATGCATTAAGGGGCTCATCTAAGGTTAATGGGAAAAAATAATACATTTTGGTGATTATAAATTCATGACAATGTCCGTATGTAATTGTTTTGGAATATTTGTAGAAGTGACAAAAAAAAGACAGAAATCTTACACACTGCACCTTTAAGATAGTCTCTGACAATCACTTACTGCAGGGCTGTCACACATTTCTTAACACATTTTCAGTTCATAATGTTTTATAAGAAGCGAGTTCATCAAATGTTGACAAAATGTTCTCTGTTGTTTTTGTTTATAGGTTATCGAGCTGTATGATTTTACTGCTCCGGCCCACTTCAGATCAATCACATCAAACTGGGTTCTATACGTGGCCCATGAACTAAAATAAGCTTGACACCGCTGAATTAACTACATTGATCATTTGATTAATTGAAAAAATCAAATCCAAGATTTGCGTGAGGATTATTCTATCCAATACAAATAACAGCTATCCTGTAAATGTTGAGATTGGCGATGGGGTTCCAGTCTTCACCCGAACAGCAGAACAGCTCGTCCTGCAGCCGCAGCAGTAAATAGGGAAGTAGGGGAGAGGACTGATCTGATATAATCCCTGTCCGACTCCCCCCCCCACCCCACCTCCCCCCCCAGGCTGTCCACACGCTGCTTCCAGCAGGCGAGCCTTGTGTTTTAAGATGGGAACAGTCAGTGATGGGCCCCGAAAGGCTGGAACCTGTGGGAGACGTGGACACATGGAGGAGAGGGACTGCATCATGGACGTTAGGTGGACAGAAGGGGGTGGGGGAGGAGGTGGGGAGGTGGGTGGGGGGCAGATAGACAGAGGGGGAGGGAGGAGGGAGAAGCAGGTGAAGGGGCAGAAGGTGGGGGAGGCTCCGCTCCTCGTCCCCACTGACACACTGCTGCCGCTAATCCAGATTATAGTGTCTAAAACAGGTCGGCTAAATCTGCAGGGCGGCCTACAGTACAGAGGCCGCTGTCAACCCCAATCACTCACTCACACACACACACACACACGCACACACACACACACACACACACAGAGTCATAATCCCCTCTGTGCAAACCAGGTGCCACCAGCAGCTCAGCACAGACCGACACCAACCAACCCCAGCAACCTTCCAGTCCAGTAACATTGAGGATGGTCTCTCTCTCTCCCTCTCTCTCTCTCTCTCTCACACACACACGCACACGCACACACACACGCACACACATGCATGCAACATGTACCTGTATGAGGCCCACGATAGAGCCAATATGTCTGCGCCCTCAGATTGCTGAGTCATCATTAAGCCCAGTTTGACCTTCACACGTCTCCGAGTCCCCGATTCTTCCGCCGCGAGGAGGAAAGTGCGAAGTGTGACTCGGTGATGCTTCGTCGTACAACGACACGATGACAGCGGTGAGGAGCGGATATCAAAATGTAGAGGTGAAGGTTTGGACGAGTCCTGGTCCAGGATTTGTTTTCAACAAACTGGATGTGAATGAAGGGAAACCTGAACGTGAAACATTGGGAACCGAGCTTCACCTCCTCCATCTTTGTCGGGAGCTACACTCGGCTTCTCTTGGCTTCAGTTCCACTCCTGAAGCTCCCTCTCATGCAGTTTTGTGAATGGTCACTTCACCGCATTAGATGTGAGATATTTATGGAGACACGCGAGTCGAGCACTTTTATGTGTAACGTCATCGTTTCAGGGGTTAAAACTGAAGCCGCTTTTTCTTTCCTTTAAGATCCGTCGGCCGTGTTTGATTATTGTGTACGTTCATTTTGAATACTCACCTCGTTTCTCTCACATGTCGGTACGTTTTGTTTGAGGTACATTTCCGTCACTGTGTTTAAGTCGTTTTGAAAACAGCGAGTCAGCAGATCCTCCCGCTCCATGACGTGGGCTGGAGGTGTGAGGAAAAAGAAGCCGACGACAAACAGAGCTCTCGCCATATTTGATTGGAAACGTGGTGAAAGCTCCTGCTCGTATAGAATTCAAATATTAATGGAGTCATTATGTATCGTTTCTGAAAAGTAACAAAGTGCCGTGTCGACCCCGTGTGTCCAACTCGGGGCCCGCCGTCCAAATCCCGCCAGAGCTTCAAAGGCATAATAATCTATTTTATAGTAACACAGAGCTATATTACAGATTGTTTTACACCTGTGCAAATGAATATACCATAATTGTAACTTGAATAAATAGAATAAACATATTTTACGTGTAATTCCTGCCAATAGAAATAATTTCACCTGAGCCGTACACTCTAAAACTTGAAAGTATGAATTGTGAAAGCACTTGTGATCAGTGGGACTTGTCTATGACTATTATCAGACGGCTGCAGTTTACACTTGGTTGAGCTGGTGTGAACTTTTATTTCCTGTAAGGAAATGTGTTGTCATTTATAAACTCATCATAATTCTTCTTTAAAAGATAATATAATGCGAAACATAGCGAACATTTCTCTCTGAGATCTGGTTGAGGAGGAACATAATGTAACGTAGAAATATTTCTTTTTTTTTAAACAGAAATTGCTGCTTAAAAGATTAACAACATATTTTACGTCACTGATTTATTTTGTCGTATCATAGTGACGCAATGAAGGAAATAACTAATACTGCTCACTGATGTAAACCTGATTTTATACAGTGACGATAAACTTGTGCCAGATGCATTTCTGTGTGTGTGTGTGTGTGTGTGTGAGAGAGAGCATGTAGTGAGTCAGGAGAGTGAGGTGTGTCAGTGTGGCCGGAGGATGAGTGATTACAGTGGACAGTAATCCCGCACATGGATTAGCAGATGGTATTAAGAGAAGTGGGGGTGTAGCACAGAGCCACCTCCGTCCTGTCACAGTACACAGCAGCAGCAGCAGCAGCAGCAGCAGCAGCAGCAGCAGCAGGTCTCGGGGCCTCACCCCCCCCCCCCCCCCCCCCCCCCCCCCCCCCCCCCCCTTCTCCCCCCCCCCCCCTCCCTCTTCTGGTTCACCCCATTATTACACACCAGACACTGGTACACAACATGTTAGACAACTTCAGATTAATGAGCCGATTGGATACATTTCCTAAATAGTACGTCAGGTTATAAACAAATGTTGGAGCACAAAACATACAAGAACAGTTGTAAATGTACCAATGCATCAAATTTCAAACTGATAAAAAAAAAACAAAATCAAACTGTCACTTGAAAACAGAAAGTACACAGCTTTTTCTTTTTTACACTTTACGAAATTGGATCCTCTGTCAGGCCATGTTTGACACCCCTGGGTGCAAGGGATGAGGGCTCATTTTAAATGTTATACTTGTCACATCACTTTGTTTCAACTTCTCGGATGAATTGTTTTTTTTCTGACCAGTTATTTAAGATGCAGCAAAAAAGAGAAAAACCGAATGTTTTTTGTCTCTCTAAACTTTTTGTATTTTTTTTCTTTTTTTAATAACTGAAATGGGACATGCCTTATTTGAATGTTATACAACAGGATTACATCAAATAAGGCTTTTTACTTCTGTGTGTTTTATCACTTTACTTTTATTTCATTTTTTTACATTTATTGAAGTAAATGTGCCGCCTTCATTTTTATAGCTCCTCATGACTTTATTTTCTCCTGCACTTATTGTTTTACCTGTGCAGTTGTTCGTCTGAAGTTTAAAGGTGCAATGAATACTCTTTATCATGTCTGTCCAGTCTCAGTCGTCTCAGTTGGTGAACCACATCTTTGCATTATGTCTGATTGTGTTGACATGAAACATTAGTTTTATCAATGATATAAGAACTTGATAACTGACTTAAAATCTGTAATTGTAAGTCAACCTGACCCTGAACAGCTCTTTATATGATCCATTCACTCCAGTGGTACAGTTATAGAACGTAGAATAGGTGCATATCAAAGACTGCGAGACCACCACAGGAGCATCGCCTGTTTATCAGCGTGTCGGCAAAAATAATGATATGTTTGTCAGTGTTCAGTTCACAGTTCAGTTCAGTTCACGCAGCTGTACCGTTCACATGGTTCAAGCACAAAATGCTGTGTGCACAGTCAAAGCAGGTGGATTCGATTTGTATGACAAAGTTATTTGAGTGGAGAACGAGTCACATACCCTCTATTCAGAATCCAGTGTTTTTGATGACTTTAATTTTCATATCAATAAAGGCTGAGCTCCAGTTTCAGAGAGTTGGATCTGTTCGTCCTCTCCTCGTCTCTCGCAGTCTTTGTTTGTGTCTCAGATTAATATTCTGATGTTGCTGATTCATCCCGTGGAATACAGAGTTCAGTTCTCTTCATCTGTGACAACCAGCCCAGTTTTCCTCTTTCAGTGCATTATGAAGTGTTATGTGCAGATGATCCTTTATTTGGACTCAGATTAGGATTTGACAATAATAGTAGATAAGAACATAACATGTTACACTAGACTGAACATGAAGCTCATTCAGAGGTTATTAACAGACTTACCACCACTGTAATGTCCCTGACAAACCTCCTCCAGAAACACCATGTTTATCTGACTTCTAATAGGGTGATGGCAGTAATTGTAAATAGAGGAGAAAACAAAAATGTTCATATAATAATACCCTATTATTGGAAATATGAACTTTCTTTCCACCAGCCTCCATCTTGGTTTCAGTTCCTTGACTTCCTCCTCGGCTCTTCCAGCTGAAGTCTTTGTATGTTCCTCCAGTGAAAACATTGATCTATTGTCAGTGTAACTGTAAATGTAAGCTTTCACTGACCTCTGGTGGTCACATTGTGTCCGCAATGCCCCTGTGGAGGGACACTGACCGGTAGAGGGCAGCAGTGCGCACGTTGTACATCGACCCTGTCATCAGAGCGTAGTGTTGCCTTCATGGACATTTGTGACTATATATCTTCACATTTATCAAATAAAACAATATACATACATCATCTAAAGACAGCAGCACTTTGCCATAATCTCAAGTTTATTTACTAAAACATGGAAAAGAGCTCACTTGTGATAAAAGATGATTTCATCAAAAAATTATATTACTGTAATCTTTGAATATGTTACCGTTAAAGCCCATGTGTTCTGCCAGTTACAGGTAAAATATATGATTAAATATCTTAGCGACTACTGGTGAATTGTTTTATTTTTAAATGAGTCAACCTGTCCATATACCTTCTAAATCTAACCAATCGTTTTAGATTGTTTACTAAAATGAAATAAATTAATCCGATGACCATGAATGCAGCTTGAGCCGAACCCGGATGTTTTCATCCATTTTACGGAAGTCAATACCTTTCTCAGCGCCCATTAACCGGAATTGCTTCAATTTTTTTTGCTTTCAAAATAAACGAACCCGCATTGTTTATTTCGCCCAAGGAGCTTCTTGTTTTAGTTGTATTTTGAAATGAAAATTGAACTTCCTTTTCCTTGTTATAGACCGCTTGACGCCACAGTGAGGGTGAGAGCTGAGAAGCTAGTTAGCCACCATGCTAACTTTACTGCATGTACATTTCTCATAGCGTTGTTGAGTTGACTTCCAAGCCTGCGCTATGCTCCGGGAGCTGTTTCCCTTCGTGGAGGACAGTTTCAGCCGCTTCCCGTCGCAGAGCAACATCTACGGGCTGTGTCAGGCCGGGGAGCAGGAGCTGCTGGCGGCCACTCTCAAAGGGAAGGTGGTGTGTTTCAGGTACCAGGAGCTGCAGCACAAAATCCGACCTGTGGCCAAGGAGGTGCAGTTCACCTACATTCCAGGTACACAAATGAAATAACTCTGCTGATTGCGCAGTAATAACACACTTACTCAGTCACAAACACATGGCACTGTTAGTTTGTGTTGTCTAAATTGATTTGTTAGTGTAGAATATGATGATAAATGGTGTAGAACAAGTGTTGTTACACCACATGTCCAAACAGCAACAACAACAAGAGCAAAGCACTTCATTCAGCAGTTTTATCGTTAAAGGCAGAGTGTGTGCTTCTTCTGAGATGTGTCGGCATAAATGTAAGATTGCATTCATCATTGTACTTGCTTTAGCAAATAGTCTTGGATTTGTGTCTTATTGTCACCTTATAATGAGACTAATCCTAAGATAAATGTTTTGTTATTAAAGGTGCAGTGTGTACGATTTTGGTAATTTTGTCACTTCTTAAAAATATTACAAAATTGTTACATACTGACATTTTCCTGACTTTATAATCATCGGAATGTATTGTTTTTTTCCATCACCCTTAAATGGGCCCATCAATGTATATGTGGGTCCTCTCCATAGGCTATAGCAGCGTAGAGCACACCAAGTCTTACACACTGCACCTTTAATCAGCCCAAATACACACATGTCAGTTTGGAGCAAAGATTTTCTCACATGTCCACGGCATAAAAAGTACTGATATCGTATCACAACAATATGATCGTGTCGCCTGGAATAACGCTCCTCTTGTTGAAATGCAGTTTTGTGACTCAAAGTCACCAAGTCCTTGTGAAGCTGCACTGTTGTGTTGTTTTTCATGTGTATCGTCTGACGCTGTCACAATTCAAACGTTTCCTTCTTCATAGTCGATGCAGAAATTGTGTCAATTGACGCCTTCACCAAGTCTCCGCCCAGCAGAGGCCTGGTGGTGGGCATCACATTTATAAAGGTACACTCACACGTGATTTAATTTAATTTAATTGTTGTGAATAATCTACTAACATCACCCGAATGTAAATGTGACTGTGACGTCTCTCCTGCAGGACTCTGGGGACAAAGCCACTCCGTTCCTGAACATCTACTGTGACTATGAGCCGGGGTCAGAGTTCAACCTGGACTCTATTGCACGTGAGTGAATCGCCCAGCTGTGCACAGTCACCATCTATTACAGATGTTTCCCATGTTGATTGTTGTTGTTTCTTGCCCCTATGTGAATAGAAAGCTGTCTGAATCTGGAGCTGCAGTTCACACCTTTCCAGCTCTACCACACAGAGTAAGTTTGAGCTGTGAAACTCTGAGGATTAATGCGCCACATGAGATTGCAACAGGGAAACATCTCACTTTTGCTTTTTAACATTTTTGACTCATAGAAAGATGGAAATGTGTGAATGGACAAAATACTAACAAAGAGGACTAACACAATTCTTTAGGCGACATAATTCATATGAGTTGTAGCTTTTTGAAAGTTTGTGGTAATGTTGTTATCAGGGTGATTCCCTAGATTAAAATGATGTGGGGATTTATAGAAAAGGACAAATTAATATATATGATATATTACTAGAGATGAAAGTCCTTTGCAGCAGTATCTGCATCACTGTGTGATAAGTAACTGTGATATGTTTCTTTTTTTTAAAACACAAAGAGCAGCCTAATTATAATTCTGCAGAATCAGCAAGTTAAATGTCAACCCCGCATGAGCTTTACTCCAAGTGACATTCAATAAGATAGAATATATAATGTATACATTGCTTCAGTATTTGGTAATATTGCCATTTCTGACTTCTTGTTAACATTTATCTCGCTCTATCCTTATATTTGCAATCAATCATAGATGATTAATAGAAATACAGCCATGATGCTGTTTAGGCAAGTTGTTACCTCAGCTGAAGAGGTTGTATTTTCTGGTTGTTTTGTTTGTTAATTAATAAGATTCCACCAAAGCTATTTCAAATCTTGGTGAAGATCCAGACGGGGTCTGATCCAGCAGTGTTTTTTCTTTCTTCACCATTGTGACATCTCATTTGTCATTATTTTCCCAGGAAATGAATTACAGATCTTTTTTCTGTTTTTTTTTATCGTATTTAGGGAACTGATACCCACAAGTGTGAGAATTTGTAAACACTCTGCTGGGCTGCATAGTTGTAACAACAGTTATTATTTATGTGTCCGCTGCCGTCACTGTTTCACTTGATATGAAATTCACTGCTCCTGAGCTGATGGGTTCCATGAACTGCCTTGTAAACTGTGACAAGTTAATGTGACTGTTTGTATTCATGAATTATTATAAGTGTTATCGGGGGGTTCACGCCTGTCAGCTGTTTTCAGACAGAAAACATGGAGGAGAGAGTCTCTCTGATAAATGTCAGTGACCTTCTCTCTCGCTCCCTCCCTCTCCCTCCCTCTCTCTCTCTCTCTCTCTCCGCCGCCCGCCCCCCCCCTCTCTGTCAGAGTGCAGTGTGATGACAGCAGCAGTGAGACAGTGTTTCTGCTCAGTGGCCACGACCAGAGGATCCACCTGTACAAGGAGGTCAGTTCACTCACAGCTCTGTTTCACTTTCTCCCTCTCGCATTTAATTAGCGAGACCTTTCTTAAAAAAATCATTCCTCATCTTTTAATTTATTCAAGTCAATGATCATGTCATTGTATTGGTTTTATGTAAAAAAAATCTTAATTTTTCAAAATTTAATTTGTCCTTTAATTATTTCATAAAGATGAAAAAATGAAAGAAAATCCCTCTAGGAATTCATTAATTCTAAAATAAAATTTTGCAGCTAAAAAAGCATTAATATGTGAACATGTGCTCCACTGTTTCGATGCTATTCTGTATCTCTCGATCACACAGCACATCATTTTCTTCAGTGTAGATTCGCAGACGTCCACTTTCATTCTTTGTGTAAACTACAGATTTAATGTGTCTGACTCTGGTTTCCAACAGAACGCCTCCCTGCACCAGTTTGAGGAGCAGCCAGTGGAGAGACTCTTCCCTGAACTCCATCAACTGCCCAGCAAGTGAGTCAGTGGCTGTTTGTGTTCAGTGAGTGTTTGCTGACATCGTCCACAGCTGGTATACATCCGGTGAGGTCCACAATCTCTAACCCTCCATGTTGTGTCCCTCCCGCTGCAGTGTGTTGTGGTTGGACATGGCCACTTTAGCCGGCAGTAAGAGAATCTCAGCGTTTGGTTGTCAGAACGGTTGTGTTGGACTGGCTCTGGTCAATCAGACAGGACCGGGTGAGTGACGCACACACACACACACACACACACACACATCTACACAGAGAAAATATTTTGAGATGTTACACTGTTTGGACCATGTTGAATTGGATGTCCATTATTTATACAACCACTTTGTTTAGATAGTGTTTGTAGTGACTGATTAGAGCGTGGTTCAAGGTTAAACGTGTAAACAGTTGATGTGTGCTGTGAATCATGTGGTCTTACGTCTCATAAGGATGATAAATGTGTTCCTGTTCCTCCACCAACAGCTGTAATAAACAACATCTGCACACACACCTGCCTTCACCTAACATCAGTCACCATGGTTACCGTCACGGAAAATCCATATTTCACGTACCTCTGTTGTACTTGTGTTTCACCATGGTCAGCTAGCATATGAAAACAAACTTTGCTAGTTTACCTCCGTGAAATGGCTGGTGTCTATCAGAATTACAGGGCAGCACTGCCACCTGCTGTCGAGGAGTGTGAATAGACGGCACTCTGATGCATTCAAACATCCTCTTCAGATTCGAAACATAGGATTTTCTCTCCTAAACCTTATTCCCAGTTAAAGGACCGCAACCCACTTTCTGGTTCAGACACACCAGTATTGATGTTTCAAACCCTGTCAACAAGCACGTCATTTCAAACTGGGTTCAAAGATTATGATATCAAATGTGGCAGAACTCACTGGCCAACTCCAGGGGGACTCCTTTGTGTGATTGGATGATATTGTGTTGTTTTGAATCAGAGGTGTTGCAGAGCTGGCGGGTCCAGTTCGACAGTCCCATTTCTTCAGTGCTGCTGTTTCCTTTGAGCTGCCAGACTGAGCCCCACCAACCCGATGGAGAACCCAGTACGTCACCGGTCTACGTGACTCTGTCTCTTCTTTCATTTGTAAATCTGCATTAAAACCTCACTATATTTGTGTTTGTTCCTCAGCTGTGGAAACGGCAGGTTACAACCTCCTGGTGACCAGTACCATTGAGATGGCCGTTGTTTACAGGTCAGATCATGATGAGGTTCATCCCTCGGTGATGTTCACAATGAGAATGTGAATGTGGTGTTTTACTCCCATGTCATTGCACCTTCCAGAAACGTTCAGGAGAGTGGATTGTCTCGCTGCACCTGCCTCTCGGAGAGTGACCAGTGTGACGCCGTGCTCTGCGCTCTGGTCATTGACCTGGACTTTGATGGGCAGAAGGAGGTGCTGCTGGGAACATACGGACAGGTTAGACTCTCTCTGATCGAATGGACTTTATTAATATGACTTCACGGGATTAAAGTGGTGATATCCTGTCGTTTAGTCTCATTAAAATTGATGAAAAGACTCAAACAGAATGTGTTAGCTCATCTTTCTCTCTCATCTTTATGACTCCACATCCCACAGTTCCCTCAGGAGACAGGGAGAAAATGATTTGCAGCAAGTTATTAAGTGTAAGTTTAAGTTTTCCAAGTGACAGGACGGTAAATGTTTGATCAAATATGAAAACGTCTGCTCATTAACAACAAGGATTATGCCGCCCCCCCCCACTGCATCTGTGTGGTCCACTGAAGTGTTTTTTAATGGGTTCTGGACACCGCGCAGCTCTCTGACACAGACGAATGAGGACCTGCTCTTGTTGTTGACAGTAAGACAAATATCACGGTGCTGCACACTGAAGTGAAATCACATATGCAGCAGCTCTGGAGGAATTAAGAATGATGGAGCGTGGCGGGGGCGCACATGTTTACTTTGCCGGCGGACACGGCGAGGTGTTAATGATGATGGCGTTTTCCACCTGTCGTCCCCGCAGGAACTTCTGTGTTACAAATTCCATCCGACGGGGAGCAGAGAGTTTCAGCTGCAGTGGAGGCGGAGCTTCAAGAGTCCTCTGCTGTCCATCATATACTTGGACCTGACCGGGGACGGACTGCGAGAGCTCGCTGTGCTCACGCTGAAGGGACTGCACATCCTACAGGTGTGTAGCAGAGAGCAGAGCTCCGTGAAAACTTGATAGCTGACGGCACATCTGTTGCCCCCTTTAAACACAGAGGAAATGTTATTTATATGCATTGATTCTGGTCTTGATTATCATTCCTTGCTCTCAACAGTAGTTTTACTTTTCATGCACAGATCAGTGCATCCATGTGCAGCACCTACTCCCTCTTGCTTTACTCTCGCACTGTCAGCTTTCAGCCATCGGAAGCAGTTTGGGGTTATGTATTTTACCCGGTAACATACTGAGTGCGGCAGAGTGGGTTTGAACTGCCAGTTGAGTCTTCCATCAAAGGTCCAGTGTGTAAGAGTTGGGTGAAATCGTTTACATTTCTACCGGCAGAAGTGGAACGTAAAATCTTTGTACAGATGTTTTTTTTATGAATGTTAAAGCA
This sequence comes from Chascanopsetta lugubris, assembly GCA_016785325.1. NCBI lineage: Eukaryota > Metazoa > Chordata > Actinopteri > Pleuronectiformes > Bothidae > Chascanopsetta > Chascanopsetta lugubris. The sequence goes on from JAFBJT010110411.1 coordinate 61,615, forward strand.
CCTTGACAAACAAAGTGATGTTTTGATTTCCTTAGAATGAACCATTTCTCTGTCCATCAGATGCAGGTCCTGTTCATGGAAGCTGCCATGTTACATCACCATAGTTTTAGAGTAGCCAACAATAGTTTTAAGAAAGCTGATTTATCATGTTTTACTGTGCGCTTGGAAAGGAATGCTGAATTATGGGCCATTTAGCCGCAGCATGCTACCTCATCACTAGATGTCAATATTTCCTACACCTTAACCCCGAATCATACTTATCCCCTGATTAGGGAGGAACTCAGATGGCCTCCACATCTGCTACTGAACAACAGAGATGTCAAATTTGTCGTTTTCTCCTCTCCGTCTTTTCAGCACAGTCTCACCTGCACTGCGGGTCTGGTTCTGGAGCGACTCACCCAGAGGGTGTCGGCGCTGACAGCTGGCCCGGTGCTGGAGTCAGCCAAAGCTCCAGACTCTGAGGACAAAGATGTTCCAGCTAAGATTGACGAGGGCGCAGCTCACACACCGTCAGAATGAGGAGGACGGAACATTTGCTTCCGTGTGTATAGTCTCAACGGTTCAGACTGAAATATGTGTCTCTTTTTAAAAGGTGAAGTGTCTTGTCAGCAGTTTGTGTTTGTATTGCTGAAGAGTTCAACTTAGTTGAACTCACTGATCCACACTCACCTTTCCAGATCTTAGCAGTGGAAGAACTGATTATTTGAATAGAGTTCACAGGCCGCGCTGAGAGGATGTGCTGTCGATGTTGTACAGTCATTTACTGACATTTAACAAGACATTTGGGTCGACACACTTTCCACTGGCTTTTTCTCCCACATGCGAGAATATTTCGAATTCATGAATTGATCTTTCTGCTGCCTCTTTCTATCCGAGACTCGTTTAGTAAAATGTAGGGTAGCGACACATTAAAGGCAGCGTCTGTAAGATCGAGGTGGAATTATTTCTACAGGAAGGAAATGAGTATAGATAAGATAATTGCACTTGCGTGCGAATGAGTGATTTGTTTTCACTGCAGCTTAGAACGAGCTCTTCATGTGTCCAGCCCCAATTCGTCTGTGCTTTCGCTGGCTTTGTCTGGCTGAAATATGTCCGGCCTTCCCCGAAAGAGTTATTGTCTAGACAGGAGCACATATTGCTGTGAAGCCATATACTTTTCAGCATCGATGCCTCGCCACATGTGTAAACTGCCGGCGCTACGGGCGCTGACGCGGCCCCATACCATCAGGGATGCAGACACTTCAAGTGCGCGCTGATAACTGGACGGTCCCTCTCCTCTTTAGTCCACGGGTCACGGCGTCCATGGTTTACAAAAAGAAGGTCACATTTGAATTCATTTGACCACAGAAGAGTTTTCCACTTTGGCTCGGTCCGTCTTTAAAATGACCTTTTCGCCCCGGAGGAGATGGCAGCGTTTTGTGGATGGCTTTCGTCTTTGCGCGCTACAGCTTTTGTATTTGTGTTTGTGAATGGCAGGTTGAACTGTGTTCACAGACTTTGACTTCTGGAAGTGTTCTCGAATTTCCTGCACAGAACCCTGCCTGTTCGAATGCAGAGCCTTCTGAAGGCTGCAAGATCACGAGCATCCGTCACTGACCTTTGACCTTTTACATGGTGTGTACTTATACAACACTTTATCAGGTCTTGACGACCTCTCAAAGCACTTGACAGGACAGTTAACATTCAGCCAGTCACACTGACATTCAGACTGTGCCTCTATTTGCTTAACTTCTCTTATCTGTAAGTACACGGGGAAATTGTGGGGTTCGCTATCTTGCCCAAGGACACCTCAGCACGTGGAGTCGTAGGGGAGGTGGCAATCGAACCCCCGACCCCTCCGGTCAGAGGACGACTCCTTTAACCCCTCGGCCAGAGCTGCAGTTTCTCCACCTATCGTGTTGTTTATGTTCTATTGTGAATAACATATGAGTTGATGAGATTTGCAAAATCATTGCATTCTGTTCTTATTTACATTGTACACAGGGTCCATGCAGGCCCCCCTTATGGAAGGCCACCATGATGCAACACCATGTCTTTACAGAGGCCCAGAATGGACCACGTGGCACCTCTCTCAGTTTTAATGATACTGGAGGACCAGCCTTCTCCTACATGTTTGGAGGGGAGCGTGACTTGAGGGCAGTTCAGCCGCAACATTGCAACTTCACGGTAGCAACTCCTGTCATTCGATTTCATTTCTTACCTTGAATAGATGACCCACCATACACTTTTCATTCCTCTATTTTCAAATCAAATTGGACGTCCAGTCCCGGTGAAAAGTCTGTATCACGTTTGAATAATTCCATCCCATATAATAATCCCTCTGTGAGGTCACGGCAATGATTACGTTCGACCAACACATTTGATTAATACTTGACATCAGCGGTCGACATCTTGGAAGATTTTTTTTCCAAACGTCGACTGCTGATGAGGAAGGAAGGCGGAGGTGCTGCGCGGTTTGACGAGTGCCGCGGCATGAGCCGGTCAGTGGGACGGAGCTTCCACTCATTAAAAAGAGGAGGGAAAAACCTCTTGAGGGGCCGATGGCCTCGGCAAGCCAGATGTTTGCCACCTCTGCGTCCGTGTTAGCAGCTGTTTTCCTCAGTGCCCTGCAGCCCCTCAACCATCTGATCTGCTGACAGGACTCTGGTTTTGAGCCGTGACTGTTATCTGTGACATCTTCTTCCTGAAGTTGCTGCTGCTGCTGCTGCTGCAGCCAAATGTCAAGTCTCCATCAGACTTGAACAAATCATGGATCAGTGTGTGACTGCGCCAAAGAGTCCGGGGCCTCTTCGTAGCTGCCGTTGTTCAGATAAGTGTCAATAATAGCCCGAGATAACATATCTCTGTTTTACTCCGTGACTGAGGGTCTCGCACGAGGGACGGCAAGTGGTCTGTTTATCGTTTTCCGTCTGTCACCGAGGCGTCGGGCCGGTTGACGGGCCCAGCGGTTGCACATTCAGTCCGCGGAGCTCTGCAGGAACCGGAGCTCACCTCCTAAATTCCACCGTTTGAAACGGCATCCCATTTGATCTTACTACTACTTCGAAACCTCTGTGGTTGTGACCTTCTCCAGATCCTGGTAGATGATTCGGAGAAACACACACACACACACACACACACACTCCAGAGACTCTGCATCCTGTTTGTCTTGATGCAGCTGTGCCTGAGTTTCTCACTCGGTGTGTGTGTGATTTGAAGAGCTCGAGCTGATGAGCTTGATTGTCCCACATGAGCCACTAAGCTTTGACCTCATCCAGCTGCCTCTCCTCACTGGATCAGTGAATCTCACCGCACCGATTGTGATCAGACCTGCCCTCCACCGCTTCTCAGGAATTTACAACAAAACTTTTTTCCACACTCCCGCCCCGTCAGTGTTTGGGTAGAAGAAAGGAGAACCAAGAGGAAACCCTCCGGAGACAAATTTAACCCATATTCTTCATAAGTGTGTAAGTTCTAGTTCAGTTATTTCTATAATTAGTTCATTTATTTATTTTATGATTTACATTTAGGCAAAAATAAAAATTTAGATAGATATACAACACATACATACTGCTTGTATGATGACTGTGCCCTTTATGTTTACAACAGGAGCAGGTCCACTCCATGGAGGCTGCCATGCTACAACACAATGTTTCTACAGTGGCTCAGAAAGGACAAACTGAACCCCTTTGAGGTATTAATGACAAGTGAATGCTACCTTGTACTCATCACCCACTGTTTGTGTAATGCAAATGTGTTTGATTGGCATTTCACAATCGGGTCAAATGACTCTGCAGAGGCTTTAAACAGCCCCGCTGATCTGTTTATTGTCATTACAGTGACAATTGTGACCTAATAACACCAACAACAGCTTTATGATATAACCGTAACACAAAGTAGCGTTAAATATGCCTTTATTGTATAATCAAATCGCACAATAAAAAAAAACAATACGATAAAAATAAGAGTAGACAGAGTCGACTGGGAGCCGGGGAACTTTTACCATTTTGTTAAAAGATTGATGTACTTGTAAAGTTGAGAGTAATGTTGCAGTGCAGCCGTGACACCCGAAGAGATTTGATCCGCAGACGCTGTGTGTCCCCCTGGTGTCTGTCCCTCACAACTGTCCTCCAGCTCCTGCTGTCCTCACGTCTCGTCTGCGGCAGGTGACCTGACCAGTTCAGTCAGATCAGGAAACCGATGACTCAGCAAGACACAAATATTCCACCTCTCTACAATGAAAACACCCACGGCTGCTTTAGAGGCACTACGAGAGGAAATGTGGTCCAACCCGTTTGTTTCTCTTGTAAACTCTCCTGTGGGACTCCACCTGTTCCATTGTGTGTGTTCCTCTGACAGACTCTCTGAGCTCTGTTCTCCACGCGAGGAATCACAAGTTCCAAAGAAACTTGGAAGTGTCTGATGACTTTTAAAGCCTGGGGATTCTGAGCCATGCACTTGCACCAGGCTCTCAATTTACAGTCAAATGTCAAGTTAGATTCCTGTCACATGTTCTCAAAGCTCATGGTAACATGTCAGTTATTATTTTTATGGGATCAACAATAAGAAATAAAAAAAAATCTGTCATTTAAACGGTTAGAAAACTTCATCTGAAGGTTCTTGTTGAGTTGTGGAGGTAAACAGCTAACTCCATAATTCTGACTAGAAGATCAATATTTACCTTTCATTTGAGAAATGTTTTTAGCTGTTTGACTTTGAGTTCATATGAATGGATTCTGCCACAAAATTAATTGATTGATTAAAAAAAACAATCTCTGAATATGAAAATGATCATCAGGTGGATTTTATGACTGAAAATTAAAACATCATTAGATCCTATTGAAGCAAAGATGTCCCACAAGCCCCAATCACTTCTCGCACTTCCATTATAACAGGCAATCAAAGAGACCCCCCCCCCTCATGGCAGAGGGTCTGGTTCAGATGAATTCTACCTGATAATGAGTGACTTTCTTTTTCCTCTCCACAATGATCAAAGTGTTTCTTTGATGTGGGGGTTGTTGGATTTCTCTTCAAAGGTACAGTGTGTAGGACTTTGGTGAGGTTATATCCATTTCCATTGGCAGAAATAGCCAATACAATAATGTCCCCATAGTTACAGCACAGTCAGCAGGTCCTCTCCGTAGACACCACCACGTTGGAGCTCCATGTTTTTACAGTAGCCCAGAATGGACAAACTTACGAGTTTAAATCCTAACTGAGGGGTGAAAGAGGATCTCCCACAGGACCGGGATAAAGGCTGGGGTGAGGGTATTCAAATGCTATATGCAACCTCACCGTACATTTCCAACGCACTGCACCTTTAATATGTAATATGACTTCCACGATTTCGATTGGACTGTGAGGTATTTAATGTTATGATTTGGCAACATACGGGAAATACTGTATGATAATGTGTCACGTCAGTCTGACCTTTATTGTAATGAAGAAGTGACTGAATTTTTTTTTAAATTGCAGTAAAACATGAATATGGTGTGTGTGGCACTGTGCCGCCGCCCCCCCTCTCTCTCTCACTCTCTCTCTCTCTCACTCTGTCTCTCTCTCTCTTTCTCTTTCCCTTTCTCTCTCAAACTCCAGTGTTGCTCCACAAAGGCAACAATAACAGCTGCACTTATCACACTGAGCCTGGAGCTGACACACAAACATGGCGTGAAGAAGAAGAAGAAAGAAGAAGAAGAAGAAGAAGAAGACTTGGAGGAACAACCCCCCTCTGTGTGTGTGAGGCTGTTGCACTTGTTCCAGTTCCAGCCTCTGTTCTCACACTCTTGTTGTTGTGCGGCTTTATTTTAGAGGCGCGGGCTTGTTGCTCGGTGTGTGCCTGTGCGTGCGCGTGCGTGCGCGTGCCTGTGCGCGCGCGCGTCTTCCTGCGCGTCAACAATAAGGAGCACGCTGCCGGAGCGACACGTTTGATAAAAGAGCGCGTTTCACTCAATGGGATTTTCCCTTTAGCTCGGCGGCGCAGCAGCAGCGGGGAGAAGAGGAGGAAGAGGAGGAAGAGGAGGAAGAGACCCCCACGAACCCACTGTGGACCAACACTGTCCGCGTGTCCTCGTCGTCCCCCCCCCCACCCACACCGAAAACTTACCGTCCGCCGCGCGCTGTTCGTAAGCGAGCGATGTGGTGGTGAAGACGCAGAGTGTGTGTGTGTGTGACCGTGTGTGTGTGTGTGAGAGAGAGAGAGAGAGAGCGCGCGCGAGAGAGAGAGAAAAGAGGGGGGATAGCGCTCATTTATCTCCGGCACCAGCAAAGAAGAAGAAGAAGAAGAAGAAGGGGGAAAGATGATGATGATGGCCGATGTCGGCGGAGCAGCCGTGGACCATAACGGGATTTACTCAAACCTCCACAGCCTCCAGCAGCAGCAGCAGCAGCAACAGCAGCCCCTCATGGAGCCTGACAACCCGGACTCCCGCAAACGACCACTGGAAACTCCGGAGGAGGAGGCCGGCTGTACCAAGCGGACCAACACCGGAGGTAAGAGACACACACAACAACAACAACAACAGCAACAGCAACAGCCAGCTCGAGCCTTAACATTCAGGGGGCTAGAGGTGTAGGAGCAGCTCAGGGCCCGGTATCATACAGCAGCAGCAGCAGCAGCACCTGTGCACCTTGGCCCCGACAGAGCCACCCGTGTGTGTGTGTGTGTGTGTGTGTGTGTGTGTGTGTGTGTCAGGCTGTGTAAGGCTGTGTAAGACTTAACACACTCGTGTCAAATCCCCACGCACACAGCGGCAGACAGGAGTGGCTGAGCCCGTGAACTCCTCAGGTCAGGTCAGCCTCCACTGTGAACCTGATCACCTGCCTGCTGCACATCTGGAGCCTCTGATCTGGAGGTGGAGGCGCCCTGTTCATATTAAAGGGCCCCCGTGGACGATTGGAAGGTGGAGCTGCGTCCACTGGCTTGAACGACATCATTACATGATTGAATGAGCCTTTTTAAGAGTGCGTAGTTCGCCGTTTGGTCACGTTATTTACATGCGGCGCAGGTCCTCTCTATGGAGGCGGCCATGTTGCACCGCCATTTTGGTTTTCTTCTTCAGGAGCCCAGAATGGACAAGCCTGAGCTGCACATCTTGAGCTGCAACAGAGACCAAAGGCCACCAGCAGTTTGTGTTTGGGTGGGACGAAATAAAAGAAACATCACTACTAGATATCGCCGTATCCCACACACTGCACCTTTAACCCTTCAAATGTTTTACACTCAAGGACTCTCAAGTGTTAACAACTTGTAGTGAAGTCTTGCCCCCGCGCCCTCTCTGGCCCATGACCCCCTCGGCGTGAGACCCCCTCGCCATATAAAGCCTTGTACACATACTGTACATCTCCCTTTGTAATAGTAAACCCCGGCTTTATGATACATTAATAGCCCAGAGGACAGTGAGCCTCAGTCTGAAACGGAGCCCCCCGGCCTCAGTGTTGCAGGGCCCCCGTGGTCATTTGCCATAGTGGGTTTATTGTGAGTTATCCCGTAAGGCCGTGCAGGGACATGAATCCTGCTGAACGGGGCTGAATGTGAGGAACAGCCAGAGGAGGAAAACCAACAGGTGAAACTGACATAACCCCGAACAAGGAGCAGCGTGCACCCGCGCAGGCACACGAGCACTGGCAGCCAAGATCCCTATCAAACACGGGGTTATTTATAGGTGTTGGGTCGAGCGAAATCCCCGCATCTGTCTCGTATTTTTGTTACCACGTCCTGATGTTTGAGTCACGCCGCGTGCGGAAAGCCTCAGCTCACTGTACAGCCACAATTATAATTCCGAAAGGCTGGAATGCAAATTAAAAGCACGTTGGAGAGCTCACACGCAGAGCGGGGCGACGTAGCCGATGCTGTGTTTCATTTCTCCCCGCATGAAACATTCAAAACACCACATTGAATTTAAATGGTAATAACAGGTTGAGAGATTACAAGCGGGATCAGGGTGGGTGGGGAGGGAGCGAACGGCGGGAACACTGCAGCACCGTTTTATCAAATTGCCCATCATTGCTTTAAAAAAAATTTTTTTTAGTGGAGGACAAATAAAGAAAGAGCGATTGTATGTGTGTGTGTGTGCACACACTCGCTTTTTTAATCGTCAGTAAGACGTCGGCGAGGATGACGGCCGATACAGAACGCCAGCTCCCGTTAAGTCTCACTCCGGCTTGTGACGGCGATGGCGTGCCCAGCTCTCAGGGACCACTTACTCAACAACTTAATGTTAATTAGACGTCCGCCGAGAGGAGCCAGCTCCGTCGCCATATGTTGCGGAAAATGCGTCCGTCTCTCCGCGTCCCCGCCATTCTGTGTGACAGCGCCATTATATCCCGTCTCTAAACTGCACAAGTGCATCCCCGCCGCACCTCGCTGCACCTCAGAATTGTTATTTCAGCAGGACACATAAAGAGCCCGGGTGCCAGCAGACAGTATTTCAGTGCGGATCCAGCCTCCATATGTCCTCCATTAGAGCTCCCAGAACCACTGTCGAGCAGAGAAGTCACATGCTGTTCTCCCCGTCCAATATCAGGGTGATAGGAAAAGGGCTGGATGGTGTGAAATTGCGTTTGGAGAATCATAACAGACACGGAGAAATACATCATTCACATGGACTGTTCTCTCTTGGCAGCGCTGCCATTTCTTTAATGTCATCGCACAGTATTTCACCTGACAGACTCCAACATCACTGCGTCACATAATCCAGAGGTGCACAGTGTTGTGACGAAGAAAGTTCGAATCGTATTCTTTTCCCTATTCTTGCGTGGTCGCATCGCGACGAATATTGAGACGCAGCCGAGAGTGTATATTATCTGTGTAGTCACCATGGTAACCTATCAGAAATTGAGTACATTATAATTGGTATTTAGGGCCTCCATTTTGGACTGCATTGTGATACGCAATATCTCAAATGAAAGAAACAGCCACATTATTTTCCTTGTTTACAAGTATAATTGCTAAACTGGTATTTGAGAAACACTGGGTTATGTAATGTCAAAATGTGCACATGCCATTTAAATGTTTGACCCAGACCAAACATGGTCACGTCCTTTATTATGTGATGATGGTCTCAGACCTCGCTGTTGCTCCGTAAACATAGTTAAAGCAAAATTGACCTTTCAGTTGTACAAACTAGATTCTCGGGAAAGTGTTATCATAAGCAGTGGCTCGGCGGAATTAGATTTACAGAGGTGAAATGGCAGCACATCCACTGCTGGTTGTGATCACTATCTGAAAGGGTCATTTAGACTGCAGTCTCTCAGACACAGCTCAGGAACACAGACCCCCCCCCCCCCCCCCCCCCCCCCCCGTTAATGTCCACATCAAATGCACATTAAGATCACAAAACAGATGTTTGGTAAATACCTTGTCAGCCAAACGCTTTATGTAATGTGTTTAAACCTCCCATTGTATGTCATCCTCATGCGCCGCACACACTGTATGTAACAGTGCAAGCCCACCGCCCCTGTGGTAACACTGCTGTATACAGCCTAATAATCCTGAGCCGTCCCTGCAGTCATTAACTCCTTGACTACGGCTGATATTGATCACGTTATTCCCTTTTCAAACTGATCATTAACATGACTGGCCGTCGCAACAAAGGGGAGGAAAGTGCGTGCTCCTCCAAAGCTGAGCCCCTCATTGTGCATTAAGAGCCGTGGACACTGAATGAGGGAAATTACTCCCCTTTTATCAGCGTCGCCACAGAGTGAGCATCTTTCTTTCATTCCTCTCTCTAATTAGCCATACTCTGAGCCCATGTTGCTGGCAAGCGCACACCTTCCGAAAAGGTTGTGTATTTGAGGAATTAGGTATGATCTCGTAATGTTGCTAATGGAAAGGTTGGCACAGGAAAGTGAGCTGTATCTATTTTCTTTTTTTAATTTTTTGGTGGGAAGGACACAGGTGCCCTTGCAGAGTGATGTGACGTGAGCGGACTGTGAATTTGCCAGGTGGCAGTGAAAGAGAGAAAGAGAGGAATGGAGAGAAAAGGAGGGATAGATAGACCGTGAGAGGGAGTGGAGTCTACAGGGAGGCTGTGTCCATATACCAGAGCATCTCTCAGTGACTGAGACTGGGAGAATTTTCTGGAACGCATTCGCCACTAAACAAAAACGGGCCACGGTGTTAAGGTTTGATTTGTGGATGAAAGCCGTCAGCAGCCAGGAGAGAGAAAAAAGGCTGTTCCTTTTTTACAGGTTCCCTGGAAGGCAGTATTAAACGGAGTTGAACCCCCACCCTCGTGTCCACGCGCAGACGGTCACACGCATGCACATTGCAGTTTTTACACACACTTAAGATACCTCGCCGTGTGCGATTTATAGGCGTAGTGATTGGCTTCATCACCCCCCTCCACCATTCTGCGGCACTGCCATTTGCAATGGTTGATGAGCCCCTCCGCCCTCTCAAACATGGCCGTCTAAGGGATTGGGGGTGGGGGAAAGGAGGAGAGGAGGGTGGGTGGCGTAAGGCACGCTGTCTCAGATCACTCCTCCTCCACCTCCCTCATCATCTGCTCCATGTTGTCCGTACACCTCTTCAGCCACCGTTGAAGGTCACTCTACATGCGTTCCTATTCAGCGCTGAAGCCCGCTCGCTCAGCCACTTCACCTTTGTCACTTTCCACTGAAAAAGTGAGTGAATGGACTGCCATACTTTATAGTGCTGCGTCAAAAGAGGCGGAGTAGCGGAGAAAATTCAATTTTTTTGGGACCGGCATCGGGAGGTGGGGACATGACGTGCCGGAGGAAGGAGCGCGGCGATTGGATGAAGGAGGCGTCAGTCCTGCGTGCTGCTGCAGACGGACAGGCCACTCGATGAATATGGATGAGAGCAGTGAAAAGGGTGATGCGGCAGGGAAGACCCCCCCCTTCAAACCGATGCAGGCTCGAACAATGCGTGCCGTCTTTCACTGAAAACACTGAGAGCCTGCATTAGCATTTTCTCAGACAATTGAGGCTCTGGCCATCTGCAGGCATGGCTCGGATGCTGCGGTGAAACCTCTTTTTCTGCAACCACTAATGAATTAAACCTTGGTGAAAAAGGTCGACTGGCCGCATTCCTCAACACTACCATTGCACCTATGCCTAGGCTAATGTTAAGATCCCCTTTAGAGATTGTGCCCCGGCATTGATGGCGATCTGACAGAGGACTTGAGAAGCAGCAGATCTCAGAATGGGTAAGCCTCGAACTCTTTTTGTCTGACTTGTTGAATTTATCAATCATGCTCGCGTTCATGCACTTTCACACACAACGAGCTCATTTGTCCATTATTGCTCATTTTTTTGTTCCGCCGTCCTCGCCGTCCGTCAGCAGCCGGTTAGTCCATTGAAATGCAGAAGGGATTTTCGGAAGGGTAGTGAGAAGGAGGGAGGACGGTCACAAGGCATTTCCTCCTGAACCACCCCCCTTGAGTGACTTAACTAAACACATTTGGCTCAGTGTCTGTGTCTCTCCTCCGAGCCATCCTTCCAGTATTGGAGGCAGGGGTTTGAACTAACACCCCACTGGCTTAGCCTCCCAATGTGCCCCACTGCTCCCGTTCCCTGGCGGACTGCAGCAACAGATTGCCATGTTTACTCTACCACATGACGCCATTAAAACCTGTTACTGTGATCTCAGACACTAGGACAGAATTAATTATTGAGTAATGACAGCAAACGTGGCTGTGAGGGTAATGGGGGGTGGGGGGCGATTCTTAGCAGCTTCCTCCCCTGTTGGCTTTACTCCGGTTCAAGACGAGCAGAAAGTTACGCAGTGGGTTTGGGCTTGTCTATCAACAACAGGTCTTTGGATGTTTGGATCCTGCAATTAGCATTGGTCAATTTGAATTCTTTGTGTAGCTACAGCATCAGATATCTTGCGATGGGAGGGATGGCTCCAAAGCTTTATGGCGACCATGTCAGTCATGCGTGATCTTTATTTTTCCACCAAGGTCATTTTATTGTTATTGGTTGTGAGAAAAGCGGCGTGCTGACTGCAACGTAGCACGGAAATGCAAAGACCGGACAATGGCCAGAGAGGATTCGAGCTGGTTATGTAGTGACCAAGTAAACGTTTATCCCAGATTCCTTTTGTTCGGACAATCTCAGAAAAACCGCCCAGCACCTCCATAATAGTATATATACTAGCTTTCATCGTGGCAGTGAATTCTGTGCTGTCACATAAATCAGGATATAATAAGGTTTGGGATTTGGGATTGTCTCCACAACCAATGTCTAATTAATCAAAATGAAAAGGGAGTTCCATTAACAATTATGTCATTGTCTGAATATTTGTCAGAGCCATTGGTTATGGCTGATGTGCACAAAAACAAGCCTGTGTCTAGATGGAACATGAGGGGCATATTAATGCAATAAGGAAAGGCACTAACTTGTGGGCTGTGAAATTCCATATGACACAGTGCCAAGTGAATTCACATGTGAGTCTAATGAGTGCATTAGAGAGGCAACAGGTTGGTTTCAATGCATGGTGGTACACGTCCATCTATCTGCGGTTCATTCCCACTATGCTGATCCAGCTCCTAACGTTCAACACCCCCTGCAAACCACTGGAGACACCGGCACGGCGATAGACTACGTGGCCCACAATCGGAAATCGTAGCGATCGGGCAGAAAGGGGAAATGTGTAGAAATGGTGTCATACAAAGGTGGACGGAGCCTTTTTGCATCTCCGCCTGCTTCAGCGGCGTCACCCTTGAGGCAGCTGGAAAGGATCGAACATGACGTCATTGCATCGAAATCAGCATGCAGAGGGGATTATTTGTATCAGTGCGTTAGTGTAGTAAGCGTGCACCTGTACCAAATATTCACTATAGTGTCATCGGTATGATACATGCATGCATCGGGAAATCACCGACCATCCACATCCATACATGTGATATTTTTGATGTGTTGTCAGCAGGTTCTTTGATTGTATGTAGGTCTTAGCACGATGTGTGGTTGATTGCATTTTTTACTCGATTAGTGCTCTTTGTGTGATCAGGGCTTTCCTGGACAGACACTTCACCCATTTTGCTGCTGATTAATTCTTAATTAGAAACTGTTGGGAAAAGGAACTCTCCCAATTTGAATTGTGAGACACGAGAGCTTCGATATCTCCAAACCGATGTGTTGTCGAGCCGCCGTCAGCCACAGAAGCCCCCCTTCCAAAATGGAGGAGATTTAGACCATGTTGGCAGTGGACCATATGAACAAATCTCTGGGATTGTTTCCCATATGTTCTTCTCACGTCTGCTAATTACCAAGGATCACTTTGTACTGGCATTAATGAACCGCATGGATAATGACTGATGTGTTTGCATTCAGTCCTCCGTGTGTTACGTTGTCTCGCAGGACACACAGGATAGATTTTATGTTCAGACTGATGTGAGGATTCTACATTTCCTTCATCCATGTGCACGCTCAGTGAATAATAACACTTTGCATTTAGCCAGAGGTTGCTAAAACTCCTTGAAACCAGTTAAAATTAGACCTCTGCAAACTGGAAAGGAGGTCATCATTTACTCCACAAGAAATCTGGGACAGGACACAGAACATGTCACCAATCTCCAATAAAATGTGCATGTGCTGAAAAATAGAAAGAATCCAAGGCGTAGAGTCTTCCTTTTCATAAGAGGATTCCAGACACATTATCATGTGGCTGCATTTCGCCCCACCCTCTTACTGTATATGTGTAAATGCTGTGTGCTGCCATTGTGAGTTTTTGCTTGTTCAGGGTTTTTTGGGGGAGTGGGGGGGGTGCACCAGTGTGGTGTATGTGATGATGACCAGTGCTGCTTTACATGTTGTGACCCTTTCCCACTTTGTGTGTTCCCCCCCACCCCCAGAGGAGGGTGAGTACTTCCTGAAGGTGCTGATCCCCAGCTATGCAGCCGGCTCTATAATTGGCAAGGGCGGCCAGACCATCGTACAACTGCAGAAAGAGACGGGTGCCACCATTAAGCTGTCCAAATCCAAAGACTTCTACCCAGGTAAGAATCAACACTCATTAGTTAAAATACATAAAGCTGCATATGTGTTTGCATAAGAGGAGGAGTCTGACTCATCTTCCAGCTGGAGGAGTGGGGCTTTGGTGTTTCACTTTCTCCATTAACTGCAATGCATTTTTTAATCACTCACCAATCGTAAACACTTTGAACATGATTATCTTCGTGTCCTCGAGGGACTAAAAATGCATATAGATGTTCCTGCTGTCGGAATCCGTGTTCGAGTGTGCAGGCAATTTCAGATTGCCTCTCTGGCAGGTTGCACCCGTCACTGCAGGGATGCTCTTTTTTTATTGTACATGGTTTCATGTCATCGCAAAAACAAGAACCCGTCTCCCTTTTCTGAGGTAAAGTCTGATGAATTGCGCACTGCTGCTTGTTCGTCTCCATCCGAATCGAGTGGAAACAGTGCGATGCAGACGACGCCGCGCAGAATGCATCAGACGCATTAATAGTCTCGCTCAAACATGTCGACAGGGGAAGGATGCTCGTGCAGCTCGCTGACCCCTATCTCATGGAGGTCAAAGCCGAGCCATCTCATCCTCCAAACGCAAAGGCTCGAGTTGTGGAGGAGTCTTGGTGTTTGTCCTTCATGCCTCAGTGGATTCTTCAACCTGGTGAAAAATAACAGGTGCTGAGCGTCTCGCGGCTTATTAGGTCCAGATGTTTTTTTGCGATAACACAAGCCAGATATTAATCCCCCAGTAATGGTGGTATATATTTTACCGTCTGCCTGATTGCTTTAACCTGGTTTTCCATGGTAGTGACTGCAGTCATCACTGGACACCTCCTCTGCAGTAAAACGTCCACCGTTTGCTTCTGTGTAGAAAGCCACATGTTCGACTTCAGACAGGAATTCTGCATTGATTTGAACTTGTCCAGTTGGGAGTAAGAGGTGATGTATCAGGAAGAGTGAGCTGAACACGACGTGACAAAGAGTTACTGTGGGGAGAGGAAGAGAGTTTCCTTTAGCTGTGATGAAATGACGCCTGTTCAGACGCCTGTGATCAAAATACTCTGATAACTTCACTGGCATCCAAACAAATGCAAGCGGTGATGGGTATCCTCATTTCTCTCTTTGGGTTATGGATACGTTCATAGGCCACCACCTGCTCTGCCCATCCCCCTACTCATTATCGTGATGAGTGAGTAGCAGGGTTCGGGGAGAGGGTGCTGGCAAGGATTTGATTGGGTGCTTGTACTGGCCCACGCCAGTCAAATGAAACGACTGATACTGTACACTTCACAATACACGGGAGTGCTACTTCCTTAGAAGTGAGCAGAGGGTAGACCCTCAACAAACAAGTTATTCTGAGTAAGTAGTTTAACGGCCTCATTACAGCCAAAAAATGGGTTTCAGATTTAAGCGATGAGCAATTCAATATGCCAGGCCACACGTGTTGTAACTGTACTAGGCTATCGTAGCATGCTAACACTGCCAGACACAGTTCACACTCGTGTCTTATCTTGCAGCAGCCTGAGCACACTCCGACCGCTGCACAGTAACACACTGGAGAAATCAAGGGACCAATGCAGCCATTTTCTCCTGCACTCCCTCCTTTGATGGCTCAGTCTGAGGCTCCCACTCACCTCACGTCTTCCATCCGTCAGTGTAAGACATGAAACCGTGAATTCGAAGGTCTTGATTGGAACTGTTCACTTGGGCCCCTTGTGTGGCAGACAGAGATGGATGAGCAGAGATAGTGAAGGGTGTGGATGATGCATGATTGTATGTGAGCGAGGGGACGGGGGGGGGCGGGATGGGGGGGGGGGGGCGGGGGGGGGGGGGGGGGGGGGGGGGGGGGGGGGGGGGGGGGGGGGGGGGGGGGGGGGGGGGGGGGGGGGGGGACAGGCCTCGAAATAGCCTCTTTCAATCCCTCTCTGTGGACATGACCCCTCTCCCAGCTGTACTCAAGCTGCCCCAACACACGCCAAGTTTCCTCTGTCCTCCTCCTCCCACCTCGGTTTCTCTCTGATTTGGTTCCTGGTAGTTGGGAGAGTTGGGGCCAGATACGATTACATCACACTTCTCTTAAAATGTTGTTTGCATGCTTTTCCCGGCTCACGGGTGCTGACTGTTTTGTTTTCATTATTTAGTGTGAACCCATCTGAAGCAGGTAACGGCTGAATGGCTCGAGCCTTCATAAATGCAGCGTGTTACGCATTCACCCTGTTAAAAGTGTGTATTAAGCACATACACACGCCCACTCACACCTACTTACACACATCCACGTATTTATGCAGCCGAGAGTGAGGGAGTCGTGGGAGTCTGCGAATCGAACACTAACTTAGAAACGAAACTTCAAACCTTTTGCTCGGTGCAGCTGGCCCACTGCCAAGTGCGTGCATCGCGTTACTTTGTTGAGCACGAACAGATGAGGGTGTTGTGATGTCACTGGAACACAGGGAGTATGTTTTGCATTAAAGAATCATTAACATATCAGTCCCAATGTGTGACCTCATACTTTAAAACACCACCACTCCTCAGAGTGAGCAGAGCAGACCATGAAACTGCAGCACAAGCGGACTTCTCTGTATATAGTATATAGTCACTTGCACATGTGTCGTGTAGGATCGTATCACCGCTGTCATAGTGAAGTCATAGGCCACGATTCCAAATGAATGGGGACTGCAGCCTTTTGCTTTTCCAGATAGCACCATCTCTTCCCTTTGACAGTGGGAATGGTTCCACTGCAGTATCACGACATCTCTCTCAGCTTTATGGTGCAAACCTCGTGCCAGAGTGGATCAGAGCGTCTGCGAGCACAACAACTGCACGACTGCAGACGTTTTTGGTGAGTGCTAGTTAATTTAAGAGGCACTGCACCAAAGTTACCGTCTTAAGTTTCCTGTTGCTTTGTCATGAGAATTGTATGTGAACCAATGAATTAAAACGGTTGAGTCATCTCTTCAGTGGCTCCAGAGAGAGAGAGAGCTCTGAAAAGTCTGGCAAAACAACTATGTTGTCATCACTTTTATATCTGCTCGGGATTGGACACTTCGATTCCGTAACAGACGGTATGTGTTAGAGAACTATGGGCGTGGTGTTGAAATGTTGCGGGCATTTAGAAAGATGAGTCTGGAAGATCTCATAGTTTTGATTCCAATTAATGACTAAAATACTTTGGACCATGTTGCTTTACAAGTTCTATCCATCCATCTTTTGCAATTCCCCCAAGCCTTGAGAAGATTCTATTCTATATTTTCAGAATGACTCTCTTAACAGAACTTCTCACCAATAGCAGCTACCCTACCCTGCAAAAATTTAATTATTAACTATGTACAAATGATGCATTATGTATTAGCTCTACACAACTACGGTTTGATTCTGTCTTCAATTCAACTCTGTCATTCATCTGTTAGAGTCTCAGAAGTAAAGCAAAGAAAAACTTCAAAAAGACAGGAGCATGCTGTTGGATAAATGGCAGACCTGGGTATTACACGGCCCGCAGGGCAGAATCAGCCCACACAATGGCTGGGTGAGTGGAGGCCTGCGGGGTCGAGGTTGTAGAATCTCGCTGTTGTTGCTGTCTCACCGGTTAAGGATCTTATTGCAATTGATGAAATAAGTGTTGAACGTTGCCCAAGTTGCCTCTGTAGTATAGCATGGTGTTAGAATCTATCTTTGAGTGCAGTGTAGAAGAAGAAATTACTGCCTTCACCCCAGAGTTTTCTATCGAATGCCAATCGGTGCTGAGCCAATTAAAACCCACACCGGTGGTCAATCGACTCACCACCACCCATGTGCTTGTGGGTTCAGCAGGAAAGCTGTTAAAGTCTACAACCTTCGGAGTGCACTTGTCTGTCTTTGTTTTGATTGCCTGGGTTAAGTACTGCCTTACTGTTGGACAACTTAACTTACAATAGTTGCAGCAGTGTACGTGCAGTTTAGATTGAAGAAACATTCAAGTGTCGTCTAGGGTCTTTACCCACTTGTGCTCACTCAGTTGTCATGTTTCCATCACTGCTGCTGTGGCTCATGGGAAAGAGTGGTCATATTTGAACCAGGAGTTCAGCAGGTCAATATCAGTCTTTCCCCATCCCCAGTCTGCACGGTGAAATGTTCTAGTACGTGATGCTGAGCCCAAATTAATGAAAATGTTTGAATGGACAGAAGTGTACATTTAAGTACTTTGTCTATTGCAGAATCATTTGAAGCAGGTGGAAATATTGGCCAAACGTTAGAGGGTTTATTGAGTAGAAAGGTTTTTTTTAATTCTTCAAAGTTAAATGTACCCACCCATTCTCTTTATCCTCTTCCCAGTGTGGATTTAAAGGCTATGTTAAGATTGTCTTAAGTGACCAAAATGCGTTTTACCTGTTGAAGTAAATCAGATTTCTGTCCTAGATCTCGTACCTCAGCAACCCTAATCCTAACCCTTACCATACCTACCCTTACCTACGTACTCTAACCTTTATCACTGAACAGCACTTCAACGATAGACTGCAAATTAAACCGATTGTTGCCTGTTTATAAGGCTTTGTTCCTGTTTGGTGCAACATTGCGTCAAGCTGTGTTACACTAAAGCCACCGTGTTGACGTTGCACTGTTCAGATAGTGACCTCATTAATGCATGTATTATTTTATGACATCATCCATTTGTACTAATTGCACACGTTCACAACATGTGCACCACTTGACATCAATAATTTTGACTTTTAAAGACACAGTCAATGACAAATTTTGGAAATGAGCATGATCGGATTATCACTTCCTTTCTTTGTTTCATAGAGTGTTTCTGGAGCCATCACTCCATCCTCCACAACATGCAGACATTTCATTGGTTTTGTCTTCATCAAGTATATATAGGATATTTCTATATCTCCGTTTGCACTCTTTCTACCAGCGACTGTCTTGTTAAATGATGTGAGTACCAAAACCTTTAGACATCAAGTCAAAATCTTCTTGAATCTTGCATCTTGAATTTGCTTGGCGCTGCTCCTCCAATTATGATGCAAATCACATTAGGGTTTTTTGTGTTCATCATAACAACACTATTTAGTTTAGCCGTTTTTAGTCTGCAAACAGAGACTTTGTGCCTTTTGGTCGTCATGTTTGTTAAAGAATATGAGCGTGGTGATACTTTGACAACTGTCAACAAATGAAAGAAAAACAAACAATGGAAACAACAGAAACTACTGTCTGTGTATTTGGAGATAGATGTCACCTCATATTGTGCTACGGAGCTCCAGTGTCGTCTGCAAGACTATTAAAAAACACTGAGCCGTGCTGTTGCACTGGGTGACATGTTGCTTCATTACCATGAGCATGGGCAGGCTAATTTATTTTTGAGTCATTCCCTCATCAAGACCACCAGCATGGTCCTGATGCAGTAAATACTCTGCACCTAAAGTATATTAATCCAGTCCTATAAATAGTCCCCAGCAAATGCAGTATTTCCTCCTGCTTGATTCATGTTTGCCAAAAACAAGCGATCACCAGATCTATTTTAAGACTTAAACCACTGTGTGTATTTGTGACCTGTGGTCGGAAACATACTTTCTATCTTCAGAACAACCTAGCACTGAGAGCCACAGACACGCGGTATACTTTGGTGTTAAGTTGTTAATTAATGCTTTGTTAGTTTTGGGCTTTTTTCAAGATTTGTTAAGATCATTGTAAAATATATAGACCATAGCAAGCCTTAACCTTTATAACCAATTAAATGAGCAAAGATTTAAAACAGCTGCAGCCTTTCCTGCTCTGTCCCACAATGAAACGCTGCTGCGATTTATGTCACTGCTCTTTCTAGTAGTAAAAATCCCCAATGTCTTCAAATGTAACACTGACATCAGATCCTCCATTACAGCATCCCACATCCTCCTGATGCTATCTAGTACTGTTAGTCTGAGTCCCTTAGTATTATGTTTCTGCCCTCATTTACAATCTATTTTGCCTCAAAGCGTATCAAAACCATGTTTAACTCAGTCTCTCCAGTCATGGCTTATTTCTCTCATCTTAAATATACAGTGTGTAGGATTGAATGACATCTGGTGGGGGCGGGGGGTGTTGTATTCACCACACTTTTCTACTCCAGAGGTCTATGCATGCTTTGACTTATCAGAAACTCTAAAAGGTGTTCACTTTTGTGGGCTACTGTAAACATCCAGGGATCCAGCATAGCAGCCTCTGTAATGAGGATGTACTCCAAATATAAATGAGTGAGATAGTGAAAACAACAACAGTGCATTTATATGGATATAAATATGTACATTTATAATTTCTTAAGATTTCTTAAACCAATGAAAACATTGTTCCAAATTGATTATTCTCTAATCTACATTTTGCACATTAGATCTTTTATACACACTGCAGTCTTTTTTAAATGCAGCATATTGCAGGGAATCCCAGGACAGTTTGTGATGTGATGCGAAAGTTTTTGAATCAACTGTCTCTGATTTTCAGAATAAAATTGGCATACTGTGAAAGATCCCAGATTTGTGTGTACATTTTGGTAAAGCCTGCCACATGGCATCTCTGTGATGCCTCGGATACACTGAGAAAGTGGGAACTTCAACAAAAACATTCCAGCTCCATTAGAGGCGTGAACAGTTAGTTTGAAAACCTGCCGATGTGATGACAGCGTTACATTCTGTGTGCTAACAGTCGAGATAATGAGATGATGCCGCGGCCCAATTCCAGTCACAGGGAAGCTCAAGCCATATGGAGTTGTGTTGAAACTTTCTTACATTGGGAGCAGGATAGAAGAGCTGGGATTCTCTGGTCTCATGGGAGTGAGCTGTAGGCTACGACATGTGCTCTCTGGGGCACTGACACATTTCTCTCCCCTACCTGCCAGCAAGAGGACATGCAAATCAAAGCCCCGGGCCACTGTGCAATTCATCATCGACAAAGACAGACGGAAGGCAAAAGCTGATGCAAGCATTTTGGGGAGTGAAAAGGGTGGAGAAGAAGTGTCCAACAAATTCAGACAGTTTCGCATCCTCTTCACGGTGTCTCGTCTGTGACAAAGATTGTAGTCATACATCACGGCACATGCATCCAACTCTCTCTCTCCCTCTGAGGTGGGGGCTGCACTCTCACTGTCTGAAGCCCATTCAAGATCATTCAGAGATGTGTAAATTGAGATTTTTCTGCTGAGCGATGACAGTGGATTTCACCCAGCAATAAAATGGCGATAGGGCGGATTTCATTGTGTGTTGTCAGTCAAGGTAGTGGCGAGATTGTGCATTATGTCACATCAACTCTTATAACATGTCTTCAAGCACATTCACTTTAACATAAATCTTTAGAGTGGTAAACAGCAACCACTGATACCTGATTGATATTGGATTTCATAAAATATCTGCTGTAACTAATCCTTTGAAATCTGTATGAATATGATTTATGGTGGAAAACATGCCTACTAGTGCACATGCTGTCCCAAAAGCTAAACAATGAGGCATTCCCTAAAAGCCCGTGGTCAGATATTACTTGAAGTGCTTTCATTGGAAATAGATGTTTGTTTGTTGCTAGTGGCATGAGCACTCTTCTTGGTGAAAATGGTCACACTCCAGTGGACTAGTGCAGTACTAGCCTGCTCTTCACGTTCTGTACACTCGAGTGTGTGTGTGTGTGTGTATGTTACTGGCTGGCCTAATTGCTATGATTTATTAATTAATTAATTCTCAGCTCCGAGAGGATGAGCATGGCTGCAGAGGCGAGCTGCTACTGCCCACTTCACTGCCACGGGTGTCGCTATGAACAACATGGATGCTCTTTTAGAATGCTGGATTTGAATATAATGGGAGAGAGACGTCAATATTTCAATCCACTACATGTAAAGTGCATGTCCTCACAGACTTCACCCTGTAACTTCGGTAACTTGAGGAATGAGAGGCAGTGCCGCCAGGAGGTGCCAACTATGTTGTTTACAGCCGGTTTGTTTGTCTTTCACTAGGAATCCAATCAGATGTATTCTGACCACCAAGTTGACAGGAATGTGGTGACATGTGCAGGACTACTGTCTTAACTACTGTTATTTTTAAGTTTTGTGTTATCACAAGGAACTTGAGGTAACTAAGGAAACAAGGTCAATTTGCCTTTGCCCTTTACACTGCCCTTTTGCCAATTAGACTGTTCCACTGCTTCTCCTCTTAGGCTTTGAGTCACTGACCTATGACCTCATCAACAAAGTTACCATTCACTATATTACCGAGATGTCTGTCATCTGTGAGGTCATGTAGGAAAACCAACCTTAGAGCAGCCAACTGTTGAAGACGGGAAAGGGAGGAAGGTCGATACAAAAGGGGGAAGCGTAAGAAACATCTTGTGAGGAAGAAGAAAGGACTTGCTGTTGCATCACCTGTTTCCACGACTCGGCCCCATTGTCATGGTAACGGAATGCCTGTAGGATTGTCAATGTGGGTGTAGAAAGAAGCCCAGAGGAGGAGTGAGTGTGTGTGTGTTCGGTCTGTTGGAGCTGCTGGGCATGGGCCGGCTCCGCATTACAGCACTGAAAGAGTTACATCATTGAGGAGGAATGAGCAGCCTCTCTGCACCCCCACCCAACCCTCCACTCCCCTAAAACACGTAGCTCACGAACCAAGCATGGTTCTTCTTTCTTTACTTATTGATTGTGTAAATGGCAGAAGCGAGGAGTCACTCAGCAATCGGGGGTCTTTGTGAAATGTCAAGGGTCTCGATAGGAATGGATCAGTCCAGCGCAAGCAAATCCCTCAAATCTGCTCGTCGGGAAGAATTGCACTTGTAGTAAACCCATTCAACTGACTTGTACTTGTCCTCTCCCTCCTCTGTGTCCGCAGGAACAACAGAACGCGTGTGTCTGATACAGGGTACAGTCGAAGCTCTCAATGGCGTCCACAACTTCATCGCGGAGAAGGTGCGCGAGATGCCGCAGAGCGCCCAGAAACCCGAACCCGTCAGCATACTGCAGCCACAGACCACCGTCAACCCCGACCGTGTCAAACAGGTGATTTACTGTAAAGTCACGGGGTCGGAGGGTGTGTGGTCACTGTGTGCGAGGAACACTTCTCGGAGACCTTGTTTATTAGTCTTATTTGTTCTGTGGGCCATGACCCACAGTCTGGTAGGGTCAGGAAAATGTGAGGGTATGTGGTTATTTATACCTACACTCTTTCATAGTGAGACAGAGCTGTGTGGCAGCTGCAGCCTAAACCCCTGGGATTAACAAACCGCTGAGTAAAGCGGGGGCTGCTATAGTACTGTGACTCAGTGCAAGCTATCCCTCTCTCTGCTGGTCATATATGCCATCTAGCGCGTCTCTGATTACATTTTGTGGCGACTTCACTCTTTCTGTCTCCCCCACAGGCCAAACTGATCGTGCCCAACAGCACAGCTGGGCTGATCATTGGGAAGGGCGGAGCCACCGTCAAAGCAGTGATGGAGCAGTCCGGAGCTTGGGTGCAACTCTCCCAGAAACCCGAGGGTATCAACCTCCAGGAGCGGGTGGTGACCATCAGCGGGGAGCCCGAGCAGAACCGGAAGGCCGTGGAGATCATAGTGCAGAAGATCCAGGAGGACCCTCAGAGCAGCAGCTGCCTCAACATCAGTTATTCTAACGTCTCGGGCCCGGTGGCCAACTCCAACCCCACCGGCTCCCCCTACGCCAACACGGCCGAGGTCCTGCCCAACGCGGCTGCGGCGGCTGCCACCGCCTCCAGCCTGCTGGGTCAGGCCGGCTTGACGGGAATGGGTGCCTTCCCTGCCGCCATGTCTAGCTTCTCCGGCAACGACCTGCTGGCCATCACCTCAGCCCTCAATACACTGGCCAGCTATGGCTACAACACTAACACCCTTGGCCTTGGTCTCAACCCTGCAGCTGCCTCTGGCGTCCTGGCTGCCGTGGCGGCTAGCGCCAACCCAGCTGCTGCCGCTGCAGCTAACCTGTTGGCCTCCTACGCTAGTGATGCCTCCGGCAGTGCTGGACACCCTGCCGCAGGCCTCGGCGGGTTCTCCCTGGGTTCTCTAGCAGCTGCTACAGGGGCTTCCAATGGTTACCTAAATGCTTCGTCCCCGCTGATGGCCTCCTCTCTGTTGGCAACAGAGAAGCTGGCGGATGGGGCCAAGGACGTGGTTGAAATCGCCGTTCCCGAGAATCTGGTCGGCGCCATTTTGGGGAAAGGAGGGAAAACGCTGGTTGAGTACCAGGA
This sequence comes from Chascanopsetta lugubris, assembly GCA_016785325.1. Taxonomy (NCBI): domain Eukaryota; kingdom Metazoa; phylum Chordata; class Actinopteri; order Pleuronectiformes; family Bothidae; genus Chascanopsetta; species Chascanopsetta lugubris. The sequence goes on from JAFBJT010110411.1 coordinate 85,704, forward strand.
GCTGACAGGAGCCCGAATCCAGATCTCCAAAAAGGGAGAGTTCATTCCTGGTACTCGGAACCGTAAAGTTACCATAACAGGGTCCCCGGCCGCGACACAAGCAGCGCAGTATCTGATCAGCCAGAGGATCACTTACGAGCAGGGTGTGCGAGCTACCAACCCACAGAAGGTGGGCTAAAAGGAAAAAGAAGAGGAAAGAAGGAAAGGATGAAGACAGAGATAGAAGGGAAATTGAGAGGGCCACGATGAAGAGAAAAAAGAAATGTCCAAATATCTGTTCAATATTTCAGTATCAAATGAGAGAATCACAAAGGAGGAGGTGGGGGAGACAACCAAGATAAGTGTGTGTGATATGTGAATGTGTTTTAAGGACTGACGTCCTGATGTTTTTTAAAAGTTTGTGTCGAGTCCTTTTGACGAAGGTGATCAGAGTAAGCTGAACTGGTCCACTGCCAAGCTGCAGATTAAAGGGTGAGGCCGCAGGGTTTCACCCTCCTCCAAAACCTCATAGCTGTTTTTGTTTTCTATTATTTGTTTGTTTTTTGGTTCTTTTGTTTTTGGGTTTCATTTCAGTTCGCAAACCTCAGCTCCCGGTGAGCTGAGCGTGTCAGATGAAGTTCCAGCTTATATAGAGCTGTTCTACAAACCTGGCTCTTGGTGAACAACGCAGACGGCGTTGTTGACAGGGGACAGGTTTTACGACAAGCACCTGAGGTCACCTCAGTCCATGGGGAAGCAATCCGAGTATAATCATTTCGACTTTCACGCGTACGTTGAATTCTGGCTCATTCTACCATGATTGACGTTTCTAAATTTGGGTATTTTATATTTTCATCCTTTATTTATTGACATGGTCTCATTCAAACACAAATAGATTATTTAAACCTGTGAACGCAGGTTGATCTGAATGTAAAAACAATATTAGCCTACTGCTATTTTTTATTTACAGGGATCAAATATTGTGTTGCAGTGAAAGAATTGTATAACTTGAACCCAGTCTGAACTTCACTGTTGCTGTCTGCAAGAACAGTTCAGGGGTAAAATAATCAATGTGAGAGGACAGAGGAGACACACAGGAATGTATAAATATATTTTACATGGACATACGTAGATAACGCTCCCACGACGAACGCACAAACATATTTGCATATATAGCCACAGCTACAAACACACAGAAATATGTTTGCTGTCGACCCCCTTTCTTGGTGCTATAGGATTAGGTTTCTATCTCCTTTAAACATGAAATCAAAATCTCTGGTGGCTCATCTCTAAATATGATGTGTCATCCAGCCATTCGTAGCCCATTGGATCTGACCCCGCCTCTCCCCCTAATGACAAAGGACTGATTTCAGCGTTTCATGATGGAAAGCAATCCAGTGTCAGGTTTTCAAGTTTCTGTTTTTCAAATAATTGATCACGCCAAATTGATTTTACCTGCCTCAGTCACACACACACACGTAATTCCAGAGAAACAACTTAAAGCTCAGTCGACTTGTCAGCAGTGTCAAAGCAGTTCAATCCACAAAGGGAACAAAGCACCACAGAAGCATTTTACTAAGAAAAGCTGTATGAACCAATAGCTGTGAACAAAGAAGCGATTGCCTTTACATTAAGGTACCAAATAGTCAGGAGACCTGAAATAACAAAAAGGGAAGTCGACTGACACTTGAAAAGAAGGTTTGAGCTCATTTGTTCTTTGAGCCGTGCTTCCCAATTTGCATCAAGACATAAAAAAAAAAGAAGAAGAAACTACAACCATTCTGTAGTTCAGCCTTTTATTGTTCCCGCCACATGTTGACGCTCACTACGTTCAAGTGGAGCTCATATTAGAACATTTAGCAAAATGTTTTGGCATCATTGTCTGTTAAGGGCAAGTGTTTGTCCAATGCAGGGAGGCTAATTATTATTATTACACAGAGCATTTACACGCAAACAAACATTACCTTGGCTTCCTTCTGTGCTGCTATCCATGGTGTTCATCCCGAGTACACTGGGTCTCTGAAGACTGCACTGTGAGACATTACCAACTCAATATAAAGCGTGTCTGTCCCGGCATGGGATGTGAGTATATAGTTCAATGTGCACATCTGTGTCACATACACACAAGACGTACCAATACGGACAAAAGGGATTTATCTCCACAAGAGCATTCACACTCCAGCGTCTTGTGATGTTTTTGTTTACCAATGCACTGCACTTCAAATTAGCGGAACCTCAAATTGCCCCACCCCCACCCTTCCCCCCTCACACACACACACACACACACACACACACACAACACACACACACACACCCATAAGCTCCTGCATCGTTATCCTCCAGCCCTATTGCGTCCACCTCAAATGCTGTATCCAGACATGTTTTTCGAATTGTCCCCATCAACCCCGGGCTCTATGATCAGCGTTCTGGATTGGCGGCTGTGAGGGTTGGTGCCGAGTCTATATATCAGAGCCACTCCCGTTCTTTTTTTGGAAAAATCAGATGGATATCCTCGTCTCTTTTCGTGTCCACAAGCTCATGTCTGGAAAATGGATCTGCAAGTGTTTGAAACAACTATTTGTGTTGTGCAATTGCGAGAGAGAGTGAGTCTTTCTCCGCAACTGAAATCTTTCCTTTCGCTACCCGTCTGGAAGGCTTCGCAGTCAACCGTATAGTAACTACGATGTGGCCACTAGTGAAAACCTTTTACTGCCCAAGATTTCAAAGCATATAATAAGATACAAGCACAAAACAAGGGGGTGTTCTATCAATGCAACTGGACTGCTTGCCTGATCGATTGCGATCGATGCGTTGTGCCAAATACTATCTCTCTCTGCCCCTCATTAGCTTTCCTCTTTCTCTCAACATTTTATTCCCCTGCATGTTGCCGTTTCTCGCCGTCTCTCTTTGAAAGTTCTTCCTGTGTCCTAATCCCTGTCTGTGCTTATGGCCCCCTAATCCGTGCTCTCTCTCTCTCTCTCCCCCTCTTTCTCCTTCCTCCTGTCTTGTCTTCTCATGGGCGGTGTGTCGGGCGTGCTGCTGGCGGGAGTTATGCACTAACAGGTCATAAGGGTACGAAAATATTTTTCCCCCGGCAGCAACGAGTTCACAAGGATTCAAAAATGCACAGAAAACACCTGCCTCCAAAACTGTGACACCCACCGAACCAACCAGCAACATTAGCTCCAAGTATCAAACGTCCTCTGTAGGAAGAACAAGTGGGGAGAGTAGGAGAGTTTAGACTGTGAATTATGTCCTTTTGAGGAAAAGAGGAAGTGTTGGCAAATCTTGGTTTTAATAAATATTCGTATGTGGGCTGAACAAACTGAGCTCGAGCATCAGCCTCCAAACAAAGCATAGCGCGGACAGAATGCATAAGATAGCCGAGTGTAAGGTGGGAACTTGTTTGTGACCTCAAGCCGAAACAATGACATCCTTTATGCATATCCTCTTATCTGAAAATGACTAGAATCCATTTCTGTGGAAATACAATATGTCATGTCATATGATCTATATGTACTTTATTGTAGCTATTCTAGTTTGTAGTCCAAATGCAGTCCAGCGTTGTCGATACAATGTGAACTATGTTATATTTGTGTGGATGATGAGAGTGCCAACTAAGCCTGATTAAGATTAGCTTCGCGATTTGTTTGTGCATTATGATGACTCATCATCAGCCGGTGGTGTCCATATTTCTGTCATTGATGATTTAGTTTGACAGTAAGAAAATGTAAAGAATATTGGAAGCAATATAGTAGCATGTTGTCCTGTTTTGTGTTTTATGTCTGTTGTATGAACCTTTGAAATTACTAAGATTTTGAATGAATAGGTTTACATGTACTTTTTGTAAGTTATGAAAATGCTGCTATTTGATAAGTAAACTATACAAAAATATTTTAGTTGAAAAGATGTCTGGTCTGTTGATTAGAGACGTGCTCCGAAAGGCCGGAGCATAAAACGAGGTGTATAGAAGACTATACAGTATTGGTAAGATAGTAAAAGTAATAATAATAGACTCCATAGTACAACCTGTGCCAAACTAGACCTCTGCAGCTTCTGAAATTGTAGATGTGCGATCAAATGTTAGATATCAATAACTTGTTTAGAAGTGCTGATCAAGTGCCAATCAAACACTGTCTTTTAAGTTAAGAAAAAGATAATCAAATACATGACTTAAGAAAACAAAGGACAAAGAACTTTTTTGTGCATTGTTTTATCCCATAGGTACATAGACTAAGAGTTAAAGATTGTGATTTCTATGGATCCATGTTGTTTTACACTCCATGCATCCCTTGTGTGTTCGTTTGACCTGTGGCTTAAGTACTGCTGTTTTCTCACAAATGTCTCTATAGGCCAGCATGGACTAAGCATAACATGTTATAAGCATTCATAACATAGCCATTAACAATCAAAAATGTGTTTGTGGAGTTAGGTGTTATCTTTTTGCACGTCTTCTATTGCATGGTATCAAAGTAAAAAAAAAAAATTACGGAGGAAAAAAAAAACGACAACAATTGTGCGAGGGGGTGTGTCCTTGCAACATTCAGAGACATAACACTGCATGCAGTCAGATGTAAAGCACTTAAGTTTTTCTCGCCTCATGTTTAAAAAAAACAAACAAACAACGTTGTTTTTCTTTTCTGTCGTGAGTTGGGAGGGAGCTCATTATTGTCATGTTGGCCCGAAAAAAGACACAGAAACACACACATACACACACACATCTCAGATCAGATTGTGTTCATCAATATGTCATCAGACAGAGAAGATATTTGAGTTTTGAGGTGCAGTGAGGAGTATTTAAAAAATGTGAAACAAGCAAACGTGAAAATGTTATTCAGTGCATTGGCTCCTTGTGTTATTTGAAATCAAGACATGCTTTGATTTGACAAACAGGTTGAACCTCATATAACCTGTGTCCCATCATGTTTTTGGATTTGTGTTCATGTCACAGCTTGAAAGCCCAGATCTAATCTATGAATGTACCCATTCAACTTTTTTTTTTTCTTCTGTCGAATGTCATTGGTCTTCAATGTAAATTCAGGGCAGGAATGTCAATTACATGTAGAGTTAATATCTATGTCAATAACAGATTTCAGCTATAGTCAGGTAGGCCTCCCACGGCCATAGTCATCAAACCAGATATGTTTTTAACACAACTTCCGATTCGCTGTCAACATTATCTTGTTTGTTTGGTGTTGCATAAATGCACTTTACTGATCAGTGGTCACATTGGCTGTGAAATGAAGCAAAACTATGTTGTCTTTCAACAATTGATTTCTTTTCCGTTTTTATTTTTAATCCTGCCATTATTTGCTGTTACACTAATGTTACTTTGTTATTTATTCCCTGATGGGGTCTCATGAATGAAGGAAAGGGCTGGAGTCTCAGACAAAGTAGAAAAGTTTGCACCTGTTCCCCCAAACTTGAAGGCTTCTCCTTCACATTCCCTTCAGCAGAGGTTTGTGTCAATCACTGAGTGCTGTCTGTATTTTTGAACCAACTGGTGAAACTATGAGGGATGTGTATATGCTTTTGTCCTTTTTTTTTTATTTTAATTTTAATTTTAATTTTTTTACACTGTGCTTTTACTTTCAATTCTAAACAGAAAAAAATGAATTGTATCGGAAGCACTGGGGTGGAGGCACTGAGGGATGCCGATCGGAGATAATTGGCACCAGCAAAACGAAGATTGCCTCAAAAGCTATAAGACTTGGAAAGTATGGAGGGATGATATTGCATTATTTTATGTTCCGATCCCCCGTTATTTCTGCTTCAAACCTGAATGCCAAACGAACTACAACATCATTCCAAAAAGAGAAAAAAAAAAAGAGTTGCCACGTTTGTTTTTTTTAATTTCCTCTTCAAACGTATTCCGGACGTTCATCCACCACCAACACCACCAACACCACCTCCGACCGACCCCCCCACACGGAGCCCCCTCACACGGAGGAGGCTCCCACTGGTTTTAAAAATGCTACAAACTGGCTGTAAGGCTGCTTGCTCCTCTTTTCAAACCTCTTCTACCTGAGCGTCACTCTCTCAGCCGACACAATACCACGATTTGTCGTCTCATCACGAGAAGCACCCGCGACTGTGTCCACTATTGAAATGGACGAAGGTATTTCTGAGCCCGTTTTCCTCTTGAGAGGATCCGGGATTCTTGCCAACCAGACATGAGGCCATTTTTCTTTTTTCTTTTCTTTTTTTTTTTTGTCTTTGACTCTCTGAACCTCCCGTGAACATGTAGTTTGACCTTCTTCATCCCAGAGAACTCATGTATGTGTTGGATTTCACTGTCAACGTCTGTGAGGCTGTTCTTCTGTTAAACCTGGACAATGGTGCAAGGGGGGGGGGGGGCTTGCTCAAGTGTAAACTGAAGGAAGCATGCCGGTACCTTGCGAACATTTTCATGTCTGTCAGAATTTTCCTTTATAGGTCAATTTTCCTTTGTTTGAACCTCTGTTATTTCCATCTCAGAAAAATGGACTGACAGCATAAGATCATATGCTCCAACCGAAGCAGAGTGATGTTTTGTTGATTGGGTATCAATGACGGTGGTTTGTTTGCGATGAGGAGAATCTGTGAAAGTCCACAGTGTTAATTACAAAAAAAAGGGCTTTCTAGGACAGCATTTATGTGTCTTTTCAAATGTCTGAATCTGAATCTGTTCAGAAACGAGAGGAAAACGCCTTCTTGTGCCATTTTGGAGAAAATGTGCAAAAGCTTTTTAATGGCAAATATTTGTCAGCAAGAGTGCCAAATAATTCTACACTGAGCCAAAAGGCAACCAGCCTTCATAAGTAAATGTTAGCTCACAGGAATGGTTACGTCCCGTCTCCACTC
>JAFBJT010110412.1:0-35359 GCA_016785325.1 Chascanopsetta lugubris
CTCACTCATAGTGCATGTGGACCACAACAGCTACTTCCTCTTCTGTGCATTTGGTGGTTGGTGACATTCAAATTGAATGCATTACCGCCACCATCTGTTTTGGTGGAGAACTACTTGTCACACTGTTGAACTGCGGCCCTGTGGGAACACCTGCGTACAAAACGGGTTCTGCCTTGGCCACCATCGCTCAGCCAGTAGGGAATTGGTCTTGGAACCGGAAGATCGCCGGTTCAAATCCCGCATAGACCAAATGCGGAGTGTGGACCGGTAGCTGGGGAGGTGCCAGCTCCTCCTCCTGGGCGCTGCTGAGGTGCTCTCGAGCAAGGCACCGATCCCAAAAATCTCCCTCGCTCTGACATCTGTCCCCAAACACACATGATTATGTTTGATGTGTGTGTATTTGTGTGTCTCAATGAACGCATGTACAGCATGTAAAAAACAAACAAACAAACAAGCAGGTCAAATGAATAGCAGGGTGAAACTGAATCCCCCCTTCGTGGGGATAGAAAAAGATATCCTCAATCTTAATCTTAATCTTAATGTATATACAACAAATAATGGTACTGAATTAGATGTGTCTGGGATGTCATGCGACTCTCGCCCAGTGACAGCAAGGCCATGTTTGAGCCTCACTGCAACCTGTAAGTAGGTAGTAATACAGTTAGGTTACTGCATTATGGACAATTACAGGTTCTATACAGAACCCTTAAATCATAATAACTGTTTTTTTTCTTACAGTATAGTGCTCAGCATGTGTGTGTAGAAGTAGATGCTATGCTGAACTACTGTGTGCCAATGCATATAGACTGAATGTCTATATACAGCACCTTTTAATGTCCTATATGTAGTGTTCAGGTGAGTTGCATATAAGTCAAAGTTCACCGTCAGGTCAGCGCCCACCACTACGACTAACAGCTGCTGGTCTTCCCCCCCCCCCATTTCCTCCTGCTGCTTTTCCATCACTCCCTCACCTCGGCAACAACAACACCGTCAACATAGCACACACAACATCCAGCCTATGAAATATTTGTACTGCGTTTCATGTACGCTACAGTAGCTTAGGAATGAGATCGCAACGCCGCCGCTAACTGTCCACGTGCGGTTTGAGCGGCTGTAAGTCTGCGCCGGAGAATGTGCGGGAGTGTCCCATATGCATGTTATGGGAATATTACAGTAAAGGGATAAAAACTGGGAAAATAGGCAGAGAGGTGCGGGGGAGGGGGGAGGGGGGGTGACAGTGGGTTTATGAATCTTGCTATAATGGTAGCACATTATTCAGAAGTCCTCCAGGCCAAATCCAGCTGTTCCCTCGAAGCCCCTTGCTTGCGTTCACTACCCCCCCACCCTGCTCCACCCCCCTCCTTCCTTTCCCTTTTGCTCTCATTCTCCTCCTCTATTGCCCTGATTCACATTCTTGTTTTCTCACCCTTTTTTTGAGAGCCGCCTCATCCCATCCCTCTCCCTTCCTCCCACCCTCTCTCTCTTTCTCTCTCTCTCTCTCTCTCTCTCTCTCACTAATATGCAATCTCTCCCTCTCTGCACGCCCAACCACCCCCCCTCCCCGACCTCCCCTCCATCCCTCTCTCATGCCTTCTCCCTTAATCCCATCCACAGTAGTTGAGTGACAAACCTAATTGGAGTGCAGAGAGGGTCCAGTGGGAAAGCAGACGTGAAGCAAAAGACACACTCACTTCTGTAAAGAAACATGCAACGTGGACACACAGTGATGGCCAGTCAAATAGACTGGAGGGAGGGAGGCAATCAAAGCAGATTGAAAGAATGACGTGTGTGTGTGTGTGCGTGTGTGTGTGCGTGTGTGCGTGTGTGCGTGTGTGTGAGTGATACCTTGTTGAGAGCTGAAATGTGAGGCTACTGTCGTAAACCCCCGTCCCTGTGGAAGCCGTCAGTCACGCTGATTTGAGATTTGTTGTTAGTAAGCTGCTACGTTGATGTGCGAAATCCAACACGACCTGTAAGCGGCTCTTTCACAACTGTTGCTGTTGTGTTACACTGCGGAAGCCTCTTTGCAGTTCTCAGCAGTTTATTCTTTATTGTATTTAATAAGATAATACGTGAAGAGGAATTGCATTAGCTGTTTGGTTTGAGTCTGGCATGTGACATAAACCTGTGGATTTCAGCTGTACATCGATGCCAACAGCATCAGCATGGGCAAGGTCAGCATTAACGTAAAGGTGCAGTGCGTGAGATTTCATTCGATTTTTCACTCCTATCTATAGGATTAGGATTAAAAATTAATCTATTTACCAATGCATAATCACTTGTGTGTGTTTTTTACATTGCCCTCAAATTAGCCCTAAGGAGCGGGTCCTCCCCATGGGGGCCGCCATCTTACAATAGCCGAGAGTGGACGTAACAAAGGTCTGTTGAGCTTTAATGACAACTGAGGGCTACCATAGGTTCTCCTGCATGCTTGAAGGGGAAGTGACCGATAGATGTCATCAAATCTTACAGACTGCACCTTTAACTGTCCACTCATTCATATGGATTGAAAATCCCTGGTATAAACATATATGCATGCCAGTCATCTTCTTTAGTTGGTGTCTGAGCAACATGCACTGCGAGATGAACTGTTGCATTACTAATATATAGAAGCATGTGTAGTAAAAAAAATGTGGATACTTTAATGAGCTAGTCGTTGCAAAACAATTATAAATATAGATATGTATGTAAATGTATACAGAGAGAGCGCCACATACTCTGAGTGGCTGGTGAGATATATCTCAGAGGGCTCACCTCTGTGCGAGTCATTGTTTTGAAAGGAGATCTTGCCTTCAAGTGCTCCGTAACATTTTTAGTTCTCACCCGACTCAAGTACATGACATACAATATGGCACAAAGGGTCGGATTTGTTATTGTCTCTCCAAAGTCAACCTTGTTTCTCCATATGTGCAGGGAAATGTACTGCGTCAGCTCTGCATGTGCCGGTTCGGAATGAAGCCGTTCACTTGACCTTTCGTGATGCCGCTAGCAGCTTCTTCTTCTGTCTGAAAGAAATTGGGCTGCGGTGACGGAGCGGTGGAAACTACAACAGACTGACTGAAGGAGTTAGTCCACGGAGCCATGAAGCTTTTCACCTGTCCAGTCAGTGTTGGTGGAGCTATGAACTAGGTTGCCATTGTTGGGAAGTGACTGTTGTGATATTCAAAGGGTGTCAAACATACGGCGAAAACCGGCCGGGCAGGTGACTTTACAGAGGGTAAAAATTAAAGAAAAGACATTAATTCAGTAGTAGCAAGGGGATTGTTCACGCTGAAGGTTGTTCATAATGTATTCAAGAGGCTTCACGCAAACAAAGGGAACAATTTGGAGTTGCCGTTCAAAGGTGATTATGTTGTAATTTTACAGGCCCTGCCCACTTGAGATGAAATTGGGGGCTATGTGGCCCCTGAACTAAAAGTAGTTTGACACCACAGTCCCATCTGCTGCAGTACAGTGGTCACCTGTCGGTACAAAGTTTATCGATATTCACAATAGCACAGTTAAACATTACACAGTAAAGGTACAGGCAGCCATAGTAAACCTGTGGTTTGTGTGTGTGTGCGGGTGTTTGTGTGTGTGTGTGTGTGTGTGTGTGTGTGGGTGTGTGGCTATTCACACAACAGATCCCTCATCAAAATATTCAGATTAATTAAAACGGAAGAACAATGTTAGGGAATCCACAACAATTAACAGCATAATTTATTGATAGTGTACATATGCAAATATTTGATGGAGCTGAAATAATTTACAAAGAGCCTCAAACATATAAGCGTAATATTGAAATGTACAACTCAAATAAAATCCTGGTTGTTTACACACACACGCACTCACACTCTCTCTCACAGACACACACACGCACACAGACACACACACACACACACAACTTTTGAAGTGTTTTACATTATTTAGGCGACTCTGATTCTAAAACTGCAAAAGCTTGATCAAAGAAAAACGAGAGTTCATGTGTTTTTTTAATCTTATTCTTCAAGGTAAATCGAATGTTAAACATCATGATATAAAAGAAATAAAACACATTTTCCTTCCCTGCCTCCCTCAGTCGACAGTATTTACGACCCCCTTGTTGTATCCTCTACCCTGAGTTTACGGCAGCAGTATACCACCTTTTATCTGTGCACAGCATGGGCTCTTACTTTCATGCATGGGTTTGTTTACATCCTGCCACAGATCAACGATTAATGTTTGCTTCCTTTTGACATTTCTTTCCTCAACCGTTGAGCTGAATTAGGAAATAGAGGGAAGCACTGGAAATTTAACATCAAGAGAACATTGTCAATAAACAGATTTTAGAGTGTTTTTCATCTTTTCTGGCGCTGAAAACTAACATTTAGCACATCAACGATTTTAGGGGTCGCACAGGAAATCACTGTAGCATCTCAGATATGGTGATAAAATGATATGTCTCTGTGTGATTTATGCCGCAGCAGCAGAGTAGACTGTCAGTGTTGAGGATTGTCTATCCGACGTCAGGCCTATTCACTAACACTCACACACACAAAATAACTTCTATTCGTCTATCTGGGCCAGGCAGCACATTAAGTCTGAGCCCAGGGCCAACACTGGGGGACCCTAAGGGCCTTCTGGGCCTTCAGAGGAGGCCAAATGTATCAGCATTTTAGACGTAAGGAGTGACCTGATTGAATGGTTAGGACGTGTTTGCCTTGAGCAGCTGCTCCTCAGTCGGATTTGAGGCCGGGTTAATCATTTGCCGCATGTCTCTCTCTCTCTTGCTGCCTCCTGTCACATAATCTTTAATTCATAATCTATTTTATTTTTAGAACTTAGGACAAGATGGTGACTATTACTCGTACTTTTGAAGGTTTTATGGTACATTGTATAGGGGCCTTAGGTCTTAGCAGATGTTTAGGACTTGTCTTCAGTTGGGTGCTTTGGCCCCAACAGGTGTCCCACAACTTAAGACAACCTTTATTTATCCACACAACCACTCTGTTGTGATTTGTTACATACACATGTTGTCTGAGACACACATCCAACAGATCTGTGGTACACTGATGGAGAGATGTCAGAGCGAGGGGGCTGCCACGTGCAGGCCCCCTGAGTAGTGGGGAGTTCCGTGCCTTGCTCAAGGGCTCCTCGGCAGTGCTGAGGAGTCCACAAGCAAGACTTGGTCCGTGCGGGACTTGAACCGGCGGCCTTTCGGTTCCAAGCTTGCCGCCCCAACTTGGAGTCAGTTGTGCAACCATGAAGGGAATTATATTTCTTTGTCGGATAAGTTATTATTAACATACAGTGGGGCACACCAACCAGTGGGAGATACAAGGTTCAGATGGCATACTAACATGAAAACATGATTTGAGGGCAATGTTGCCATGCATGGGTGGCCGCTGCTGGGATACACAGTATTGTGTTCATTAGTGGAGACATTCTCTACGTTTGGAATTGGTATTTTTAACGAACCAAAAACACATTTTACAGTCATTATTTTGTTCAGAAACCTCTTTGTACAGAAGAACATTACAGAATGACTCCTAAATATCTCAAAGTAAACCAACCACACCCTCCCTATTCAAACTATGGGGTTACTTTTCAATTTGCTGTCTCACTCATTAGTCATAACTTCATAGCCGCGACAAAAAAAATACCTTTAAAGCTGTGTGTGTTGCTTTGCAAAGGCAGGTGAATTATTCAATTACATGTTGATTTATAGTGGGAGGGACCAGAACCCACTGCCCCAGACCTTCCCAAACATAGACTTAGTATCCGTAGACGCTGCATTGGCCACTGGATTGTACATCATTGTCAACGCCTTATTGGACCGAACAGGACTGGACTGCAAACACAAATACAAGTGAACCAGGGAGCTGCATTTTGGCTGGTTATTATAGATCATAGAGTTTATCAGCAGATTTCAGTGAGTTGTTTTTACAAGTAAAGGTTATTGATCTGTAGAGCACTGGTTTAGCTGGACTGGATTTGATCTGGTCTTTTGAATGTCGCCAAAATCATAAACACACTTTCTTCTCATTTGAGATTCTCTAGCTTATCATGTCGAGCACAGTGATGCCCATAACGGTCCTAGAATTATATTTAAAAAAAACAAAATTTTAATCAAAATGCCAAAGAATAGACTTACTGGATTCTGGTTTGGGAACAAACACAAATTGACTCCTTGAATTTAAATACAAACTGACCTTTTTCACATTTTCTAGCTCAATGAAGACATTTAAAAATTCTGAAGCTATAAATACAGATTTAAATTCAACACTGCTCATCACTAACTCCACTGCTGCCTCCCCTGGGGTGCAGCTGGTCAACAATACATAATACAGAATTGAGTTACCACATGTTCTAGTCTTTCATTATGTATCAGACGACTTCTAGTTCAAGGTAACACAGAGGGGAGACAAGAATAGTAACTATAACCATTGGATATTGACAGGAAAGAGTCCTTATTGTCTATTTCAAAATCGACACTCCATCCTTACGGTATGTGCTATGGCTCGAAGTATCGTGGAGGGCAGGTATACTACTGATAGGGCCATTTTGTTGTTGCTCTGTGCTTCCTGCTGCTCGGTGGAGGACACATAGGGCCATTCAGGGTTTTAGTGTTAGGACCAATGACAGTGCAGCAGGGTCCGAGTGGGATTTGTCCACTCTGGACACACAAATATACATTAATGGGCTCATTTTATGGTAATAGGGAAAAAAAAAATTCTACTTTCCGAAATTGTCAGTATGTAATTGTTTTGTAATATTTTTAGAAATAAAAATGACAGAAATTGTACATACTGCACCTTTAATCAAAGTTAATAAGCACCAGGTGGTGGAAGTATGCAGAGGCGTCATGTTTTTGACCATTAGCAACATAACTAGCACAAGAAACACTTTGCCTGATTACTTATTTACTCAACATGTATCTGAAAACATTGGCAATATTTATTTTTCTCAGTTTAAAGTTTAAACGAATGTTTTCTTATTGTTTTATTTTTCATCTTTGTTCACATGTGTCCGGTACAAAGGACTTACATCAACCCTCTAATTGCCCAGTTTGATAAGCAAGGGGGTTACTAGACCAACAAATACCCAAATATATCTATTTTTAATCAGTTCAGTATTTATTCACTTCCGACTGATGAGCCTCATCTGTCAATAGCTATTTTAAAAACCAAATTTCCCCCAGCACTGTGAAAGCATCCGTGACAGTGCCGTGTCTCTGATTGGCTAACCAGGTTAAGAATATCCATCAGCCAATCAGAGGCTGAGTGGGGGGGGTCCTTCCCGTGTCAGTCTTTACTGTGAAATACGTCAATCTCTACCTCACTGTCAGAGCTCGTGTTGGTGGGCTGAACTTGGAAATGGAGGAACTAAATTCCGCCTCTAATGAAATTCCGGCGTTCCGAGAAGAAAACAAACCCAAAACAAACACTTGAGCAGCATCAGTGTCACGCTGTTTCATCATTGTTGTCAACAGCAGCTCAGGTAGTGATGGTGGTTCGCTGCCTCTCCAGTGACTGACTCATCCAGCCTCTCTCATTGAAGCTGAATATGTCAATCATGGTGAGCACTTTATCCTCGCACAACCTCTTAAATTACGTCGAATTTTTACTGAAGCTATTTTTTTTTTCAATATGGCAGCGCCTATGTTCCATACTACCTGTTGCCAACAACTGCCCCAAAAATACTAAGTTAAAGATCCAGTGTGTGAGAGAAAGATGAGTTTATTTACATGTTTATCTACAGAAATATCATATCTGCATCAGAGTTCGTGCTATGGGCGACTTTAATTATCTGTCTATGATGTTGTCATTTTAAAGGTGCAGTGTGTAAGATTTCAGTCATTTTTTGTAACTTGTAAAAATATTACAAAACACTGACATACTGACATTTTCATGAATGTATAGTGTTTTAAATGTTTTATTTTCCCCCATTAACTTTAAATGAACCCATTCATATACATTTGCACGAGGAGCTGGTCCTGTCTATGGGGGCTGCCATGTTTTTACACTAGTCCTGAGTAGACGTACTCAACATCTTGTAATGACAACTGAGGGCTAGATGGTTGAGGTGATGGATCCACCATGCAACTTCACCAGTAGATGTCACCAAATCTTACACACTGCTCCTTTAAGTAGTCTATACACGTTTGTGTACCGGTACACAGGTTTTCATTTTACCTGAAGTATATATTGGTTTTACTTATTGACGATGCAATTTCATCAACTTTCAATAATAGATACCAGCCCTGCAAACCTGATATCAGTCGACTCCTACTTATAAACACTCAATTATTAAAACATCTCATTGAATAGGATTGGAATATGTGAAGGTAGCAATATTCATCACTGGAGGTGTGAGTGTGTTCACTTACCTTCCCTGTGTTCGTGGTGAAAGTGCAACTTGAGGGAGCTTCAATCATCACAGGTACACTGAGTTGAGCCTGTGTCGCACTTCCTGCACCCACGAGTATTCAGCATCCAGATGATGTCCGTTTCCTTATCAGAGGACGTGTGCGCTGCTCTGATGTGCACAGCTGCCTGTCCCCATGCCACCCGTGTCTGGCAGTCTGTTTAGCCACCACTAGCACAGGATCAGACCAGTGAGTTTTGAAATGCGAGTAACTACAGAGCTGTCGTGTTCAGAACATGCCGTGCCTTTCCGCAACGGAGTGTAATCGAAGCTGAAGAATAAATGCTGCTCGCTGTTCCCGCTGAAATGTGACACACGCTGTGACACAGTCATGCTCCGGTGGACAGTTGGCAGAGAAGTTGTGTTTGTGGCACAGGTGCAGCAGATCCTGAAATTATGAATCACTTTGCCGAGTATAAGGTTTCTACTGATGATGGCGGGGTTTGTTCATTTTTGACTAATGTCACCCAGGTGTGATTATTGTTCGTATCGCATCAGTGATCATTTCTGATAACAGCGTATTAAATTCAGTTTGAATAATCCACGTTAAAGGTCCAGAGTGTTAGGTTTTTGTGACATTATTTGCTTTTGGATTAGGCAAAAAATATGATGTCTAATCAGTTGACTTGATGAGTTGATATTTACTGTACCCTTGGATGATTCCATTATCTTACTTGAGGAGAGGGGCCCTCTTTATGGAGGCTGCCATGCTTTTATACCATCATGTTTTTCCAGTGGCCCAACATGGAGAAGCTAGTTTGTTATGAATGACATCTACCATAGGTTCTCTTTCACACTTTGTAGCTTTAAAGATGCAGCAAATACCTTTACCTCACCACCATATTTGGATTATTATACTCAGCCTTTCAGAGAAAATTGATGACTTGGAGTTTATTAAGCATAAAGAAAAACATATCTCAAGAATTGTAACTACATTACTTTTTGGAAAAGTTATTTCCACTTAACCTTGATAGAGTCACGAAAGGCTTATTTATATTGTTCTGATCTAATTTCTCTTTCCATTGTGCATTTTTTGATGTTGTTGTCGCCGAGTATATTTTCAAAACCCATAAAAGGGACCCACACATTAAGGCTGTAAAAGCATTGGTGGGGTTTTTAGAGGAGCGCACAATGTATCTTAACTTAATAGGCTTTAACGTGTCTGCGAAGCGCCTCATTCTTGTCAGACAAGCAATGGCATCCACTTGTAACGGTGCTTATGAAAAGCTGTAGTTTGCCAGTGTTAATGCAAAAGATTAGAAGCCTTGCACACGGAGCGTTCACAGCCAGTGGTGCTCAGTGTGGGGGGGGGAGCGCCCCAGGCCCTTGGCTGTGGTTAGACCATCAAAGTCTGTGTCACAGAGAGATACGAGAGAGCCCCCCCCCCCATGCCTTTTATAAAACTCACACACCACCACCCCTGTACATGCAAAAACAAATAAACAGACACCCACCGTAGCAAAAGAAATCAATGGCAGATGAATAATTAAAGCCTGACTTAAGTCTAATCAAACAGCTCCGATATATTCCGACAAGGCCCTGCAGTCAAGCTACCTGAAAGCAGCGAGAGCGCGTGTCTGTGGGATTTGCGCCGGCTGAAGTTATTGAAAGATAAATGAAAAGAGCCATCGAAAGATGTTTAATGAAATAATTAGCTGTCAAACAGGCAGGCTGTGGAGCTGTCAAAGAATCCATCATGAGGAAGGGTAAAATCCGCCGGTTTATGTTATAATCCCGGCTTTCAGGGACCTCGGTGATATGGGCCACTTTTTTTTTTTCTTTGACTGCGTTTTGGTGGGGATTAATTGACAAGCTTGTCAGGCACAGGAGTGAAAGCTGTTTTGGGCCGCTGAGAAGTCAGGACCTAACAGCGAAAATCTCTGGCTTATAGAATTGGGTTGCCGCACAGCCCATACTGGTGCCATGCAGGAAGGCTGGTGTGCGATGGAGTTTGTGTATTTCTTTTTTTCTCCTTATTTGAAATGTAGCATCTGCAGCTGCAGACGTAAAACTGAAGGATTATTAGACTTAGAGTCCGAATCTAGCCTCTCAAATGTTCCCAAACTTCAGGATTGTCCATTACTGCTCTGTCCAGGTTTAGGCTAAGACCAATTTCCTGTCTTATACCACCTGACCATCTCAGTAGTCTGCAACATAATGTCCTTCCTTCAGCTGGGTCTTATCTCTCTGCTTTTCGGGGGTGAGTGGTAAATTCAAAGCTTGGGAAAACCTTCTTTAGCCTTTTGAAGTTCCCAGACCTGTTTGCGTGAAATCAGTTGCAGGCACCTTTTTAAAAAATTTTTTTTTTTTTATAACGCTCGACTTCAAAGTGCTGTCCCGTCCCAGTGCTGCAGCCGAGGCCTCCCTCCCTCCCTCCCTCCCTCCCTCCGTTTTCATCAGCGGCACTCAGAGATCGCTGCCTCTCGATTCTTAAGTAAGACTCTACTCTCTGATTACACTTCGCCTAGTTGAGGGATTGTTAATGGAACATAAAAATAACTGACCCTGAAACTGTGGATGGCAGGGTGCATTATTTAACTACTCCTTCCGTGGCCCCCAGGGAGAGGAGGGAGAGGGGGGCCAGACAGGATGAGGAGCAACAACGAAACAGAGAAAAGGGGGCCGTCTGTGCACGAGAGCAGACCTTTGCTTGCCGACAGAGAGACGAAAACAATTTTGCCGCTTTGCACCGTCCTTGTCTGGAACGTGTAGCCTCCCCGTGCCTGGTTGGAGTAATTCTTTAAGGGTCATACATCCTGGTGTTGTTGTAATTGGTCTCCTGTGTGAACGTGTTGCTCGCACATTTGCCTCAAGGCTCCCGATTGGTGTGTGCGTGTGTTGCTGTACCAGCAGGTGCGATGAGAAGAACAGAAAAAAAATATGTAAAAAGACACGGCAACAATGGGTGAATGGCATGGGTTCACAGAGTAGCATTCCCACTGCTGATGTACAAGCGATTTCACGTCTGTTTCATGAATTATTAACAGCTCTTTTGTGTTTCCCCCATAACAAAAACAAGGAGGAAGAGGAGGAGTGTGTGTGTGTCTCATCAGTAACTGCATCCTCCCTCAGTTAGTGACTTCTAGTCGTGTAGTGTCCCCGTTATAGTCACTTTATTGTTTTTGGGAGGAAAGCAAAAACAGAGGGATTTCGAGACTCATGCCCAGGAAGTGTGTGTTAAGCTTAAAATGAGCTTACAGTCAAAATAGTGCAGTGATTAGTTATTCCCTGGATAATTGGGGGGCTTTAGGGGTCTTCTCACCCGTGCTTTTCTGGTTGGAACCCTTGGATGCTGCAACTAAGTACTGTCTTGACAGTCAGTCCATCTGTTAAAGGCGCAGTCTGTAAGATTTGGTGTTATCTAGAGGGGAAGTTGCATGTTGTATCCATCACCTCACCCTTATTCTTTTGAGCATACGGAGAACCTACTGTAGACTTCAGTTGAGGTTAAAACTCAAAAGATATTTGATATGTTCACTCTTGACTTCTGTAAAAACATGGCGGCCTCCACTCCCCATGTAGATGTACATTAATTGGCTCATTTAAGGGGAGTGGAATTTTTTTTTTAATGCAGGTGATTTTAAATTCATGAAAACGTCAGTATGTAATTTGTTTTTTACAAGTGACAAGAATGACTGAAAACTCTTCACCTTCAATTATTTCTTCAACTGAAAACATGCAATCTTTGGACAATTCTCTTTCAAGTAATAAAATATGTATATATACATATATATAGCTTTTATTCTGCAGCATTTCAAATCCACTTAAACTACCACAACAACAAACCTGACGCATAAAAGCAGAAGCATGTAAAAGTCTGGGCATTGTATCGAATGTGCATTCACACATGCACACCAGCACGCATTACTATTCCCAGTGGAAGCGTGTTGACAGTGATAAAGGACATCAGGTGTCTGACGGTGTCTTCCGCAATGTCTAAGTATCCTTGGGTTGAATAAGCCGGATGCTCTCTGTGGACTGCCTGCATTCTGCTCTAGAGGGAAACCTTGAGCCTGAGTGTCTGGTGTGCACACGTGCACACACACACACACACACACACACACACACGCACACACTATTGTGTGTACTGCCAACATGTCCACAACTGTCCACATGGGATTCTCATTCTCCCTCTGAACGCACTCGATTCTGAGCACTGGCAACCTTGCTCCGTTTGAACTCCCGTCTCTCCTCAACTAGTCGCCCACCCCTTCCCTCCCCTCCCTCTCCTCACTTCAGTGTCATCAGGGGGATTCAATTTCTATGTCTCTCGACAAGATGTGGATCTCTGTGTCCATCTGTCTGTCCACTCGTCCTGGCTTCTTCTCCATTCCTGCATTCTCTTCCCTGCGCCTGACCCCCCCCCCCCCCCCCCCCCCCCCCCCCCACTCTCCATCCATCTCCCTCCAAATGCATTGAGTTGTGCACTTAAGACGAAAACTCAGTTCGGACTACAGGCATAGAAATGACACCCGTCCCCCTCTGTCTTTGCTCGCTTCATATTTGTCAGCACCTGAGTGTGAAGTCACGTGGGCTCGCTACTGAAGTGCGGACATCAATGTGACACATCACGCAGTGATTTATTTATGTTTAATGAATTTAGAGCAGAAGTCTGGTGCGGTGGGAAGAGATGGAACGTTCAAAGCTTCAAAGGCTTGAAAGCACAAGAGGAGAAGACCCTTTTTCACGTACACACACGTGCATGCACATACACACAAAATCACAGTAAACTCTTACATAACGCTCCTATGGATATGGATTTTTAGAGCTCTGTACTTAAAGGTGCAGTGTGTAAGATACTGGCCATTTTGTTACTTCAAAGAAATATTACAAAACAATTACATACTGACATTTTCATGAATTTATAATCACCTAAATGCTTTATTTCTTTCTCCACTACCCTTAAATGAGCCCATTAATATACATTTTCATGAGGAGCGGGTCCTCTCCACAGAGGCCGTCATGTTTTTACACTACACCCAGAGAGGACGTACTAAACATCTTTTGAGTTTCAATGCCTGTGGGCTACCATAGGCTCTAGTGCATGCTCATAGGTGTGAGGGTGAGGTGATGGAAACAAAATGAAACTTCACCTCTAGATGTCACCAAATCGTACACACCACACCTTTAACTGTCTATCCGTCTGTCTGTCCATCTATGGTGGAAACAATCTCCCTCCTCTGATCTGCGTGTCACTCCATCTCCAATTCATTTTGTTCCAATGTGGATGAACGCAGTTTGTGGACAAACCATCATGAAACACAGAGAATACATGATTGCCATTCATATTGAGAGACCATTTTTAATTCACTTGCAGGAGTTGGGTGGGTGAACCTCAGCTGTGGGCAGGCACCATCCTTTCAACAGTCGATAGTGATGTTTAAATGATGTTGCGCTTAAAATTTGAAACCAGCCATGACCGGAGAGGTCGTTGTGAAAAAGTATCACGCTCCTGCAGCGAGCCTTTCATCTCTGAGTGTTCGTCTCAGACTCTAAGACACTTAGTCGAACACAAACTCTCAGGTAGGAAAATAAAAGATTTAAACCAAAGAAGAGGATTTGACAGGTGTTTCAGAGACAATAGATATTCATGCAACTTACATCCCATTTCGGCTTTCTCCTCTGTCTTGATCTTGAGCTTGATCTAACTTAGTATAATCAAGCCTGTGTTCTCCTGTCTGCAGTGCATGCACTGCTGTTATCATACTTTCATAATTTAGACCCCCATCTTCTTATTATTCTCAATAATTATGTTGAAAGTGTGTTTTGTAGTTGGAGGGAATGTATAATTTCATTAAAGCACTGATACACATTATTCAGCTTTATTCTAATGCTGCACAGTTCTATGTGGAGGAACACCTGCTATGTTACTGGTAATTACCTGAGCTGTGAATAGGCCTGGTCCTCAGGACATCAATGACTCATTTTTAAACATCAACAAATTGCCCTGATGTCAGCTCATTTACATCGAACTCCCACTTGATCGCACGTCTCTTGATGGTCTTGTATCACTTGCTAATACAGTGGGGTGCTAACATATCAAAGCGGTTGACACAAAAGCGTCATTAATCAGTGTTTTTGTGTCATGATGAAGGACATAGCAAAGTCGAAAAGGCTCATTTATGCATGTTTGTCATGGTAACATACCTTGCTGTGGTTCAACACTGTTATCATTTGCAAACACTTTCTGAAAAACCATGGGGGGGCAGCAGATCAAACAGGGGAAACCACAGGACAAGAAGAAGACTTTCTGTTAATAACTTTTCGACTTTTACTTATAAGTCACAATCAAGACCTTCTCCACTGTCGTCATGGTTGCTATGAGAAACTCTTGACTCTTGACAGAGCTGTGAAGTTTATTCTTTAATGGTCATGTAAAGTTACATCCCTTTCAATAGACACATCTCTTTTATTTGCAAAGGCGACATGAAGGAACCTTCAGATGAAAAGGACACAGTCATAATGTGCCACCGATGACGTCGGCTCTATTTTGGTTGTTTATCAATCTTAATGTTTGCCCTGGCACATTCAGCAAATTCTCAATTTATGCACTCCCTGCATACTCAGGGCTTAAATGAATCAAGGACGGTTGCACTTTTTAAAATGTGTGTTAAGGGGTCAACTTTAAAGGTCACACACAGCAGCAGGGACAAGGGATCGTTTAAAAGATGTAGTACACCACTGAGTAACAAGGACTGAATGTCGTTGTTCACAGAGTTTAGAAGTCAATCGTGCAGTTTCCAGGATCCCGGTCCAGAGTTCACAGTGGCCGAAGCTGCGGACGAGGCTGGCAGGTGTCGAACTCTGAAGTGTGGTAATGAGAGCTGGCCGAGCGTGGCAGGAAGTGAAGTCAAGCAAACGATCCAATACGGACACAAAGCACAGTGATTAATATTCAGGGAGGTAACAGATTCCAAAGGCAGGACGAATGGCCAAAGTGTTGCTGCTGCTGCTGCAAGGGAAGATGATGATCTGGCAGGGAGATGATACAGGAACAGGTGCTCGTGCACAGCAGGAAGTGGCGGCATGGATGAGGAAGTGAGACGAGGGAGTGTCGATGAGTTGGTGGAAGAGAAGGAATCAGTGGGCTCAATTCTGGGGAAGCGCCCTCCAGAGCATGTGTTCTACCCATGGTTGTGTTATAAGAACCGGATACAGCGCAGAGACATGGCGTTGGTCTCTCATGTGAACGCCGCTCATTGGTGCATGAAGAATAAACAAAGATGTATCCACATTTGTACCTCCACACTGTCTGGCCCTTAACTCAAAATGTGGTCTTCAGTTGTCTTGTAGCCCCACGGGTCTGCTCTACATTAATTATTTGGGAATTTAAAGGTGCAGTGTGTAAGATTTGGTGACATCGAGCGGTGAAGTTGCATGTTGTATCCCTTCCCTCACCCTTACCGTTCAGAGCATGCAGGAGAATCTATGTAAGCCCTCAGTTGTCATTAAAACTGTCATTAAAAAGATGATTAGCGTGTCCACTCTGGGCTTCTGTAAAAACATGTCAGCCTCCTCACGTGAATATACATTCAAGGGTAATGGGAACAAAATTACATTTTGGTGATTATGAAATGTTAGTTTGCAATTGTGATGTAATATTTTTTCCTACCAATAGAAGTGACAAAATGGTCATTATCTTACACACTTCACTGCGCCAAAAATAGATGATTGGCAATGTTTTTTTCCTGCGAAAACCTAAAGGAGCAGTGTGTAAGATTTTCGTCATTTTTGTCACTTCTAAGAAATGTATAAAACAATTACATACTGACATGTTAGTGAAATTATGACATTTTAAATGTTTTATTTTATTTCCATTACCCTTAGATGAGCCCATTAATGTATATTCACATGAGGAGCGGGTCCACACTATGGGGGATGCCATGTTTCGACAGTAGTCCCAGAGTGGACGTACTGAACGTCATTTGAGTTTTAATGACAACTGAAGTCTCCAGTAGATTCTCCTGCATGCTCATAAAGGTGAGGGTGAGGTGATGGACGCTACATGCAACTTCACCACTGGATGTCACCAAATCTTACACACTGCACCTTTAATGATTCTAATTAGAGTTACATCAGTAATCACACCGTGTTGTTCATGAATCTTAAAATTGCACCAGTAGTTGTACAGACTTCTTTTTCTTCATGTATCTTATTCGTCTGAATACTTTTATCCGGACGCTTGACAGCGTGTGACTAACAAAGACTATCCAGTGTCACTGTTTTCTTGTAGCTTTTGCGTTAGTACTTTGTGCACTTCCTGTTTGGAGTTCTTATCAGACATCCCTGGGTGCACCTGGCCCATGAGGACAATTTCCTCAACGGACCACCCAGACCAGCAACTGAAATGAGACTGTCAGATCTCCAGTCTCTGTAATCGGCATCATCGGCTCAATATTGTTGTCGTCTCATGACAGAACTGAAGTTTGGCATAGCAAGAAAGTTATGAATCCCTTCTCCCTCAACACACTTCGCTGTGTGGTTGAGTTGAATGGTGATACTCACGCATTAGATGTGCAATTGCATACAAGCATGATTACCTCGAGGAAAAGCGGTTTTGATCCACCCATCCGAGCCCTCGCGTCTGCGGGATGAAAGGACGCATTTGCTGGCAGTATTTGAAGAAGCCTTGGAAATGGGACAGCCTTGTTGCACCGCTGTGATGCAATCAGTCTCCAAATGCAAAGACAGAGCTACCGACATGACCCAGACTGAGGATAGGAACCGGCACATAATAAAGACAAAAACAACCTTTAACACACCACTGCTATTTGTACATCTGTTTTTGAGTGTCTGTCTGTTTTGTTTTTTTAATCATTAAAAGTAAAATATTGGATGTTTTCTTTTCCCAAACTCTTTCTCCGCATGAGTCAACAAAACAATATGTGTATAGCTACATAAAGTTGAATTGTTTAATGTACTGGCAAACTGCTCGGCCACCCTAGTGGACACACACACAACACTGTTGCCTCAACAGGAGGTCTGAAATATGTCGGAGACACAGAAGAAAACATACAGTCATTAGCTTTTTTTCCACTTTTAACTCACGCTCGTGTTGATAAGAGGTGTTATGTGCATACCAGCATTAACAGGAGCGCTGGCTCCATATAAACACAGCTACCGACAGGGGTTACGCACAATTCCCGAAGGCATGCTGAGAAAGTGTAGACGAGGCGAAGACATGCAAAGGCCTGCAGGGAAAGAGCCACATAATGAGCTAAATCTGAAATGTGTGAATCTGACAACAAAATCCATCAGTGCATTCTCAAAGGCCATCTTGCCCTTTCCCCCCCTCCAGCTTTGACCATCTCTGGTGCCCTCGTATCTGCTGCTGCTCGCATCTAATCACAATGACCAAAAAAAAAAAGAAATTTAATACAACTTCTGAAATAAGTGCCAGTCGCCGATACACTGCAACTGTTCAAACGCTGGCTTTGTGTGGGCATGGGTATGTGTATATATGCATAACTCTGGTCCCTCAGTCATGGCCTAATTGGAGTATCTGAGGCAGGGGACATAGGGATGTGAAGTGCTAATTTGATTTGTGTTCGTGGCTCTCGGAGAAAGTCTTCGATGTAACTGATGCAATTAGTGGCAAGGCAATTGTGTCTTTGTTTCTTCATGTGTGAGCAGCGGCGTATTGTATGCCTTTTATTTTCCATGTGTGTTTTCTCGCTGTGCTCGCAAACACATTCTCAAACTTTCAGAAGTTTGTCTTTGGTTGTTTGAGGAAGGCGGAGTGGCGGAGAGGGGATTCTCGCCACACCAGTAAAGTTTGCCGTCAAGTGGTAAAGCAAACACGGCTGATATCCTGTCTTAATTGATTTGTTTGTGTTTGTTGATTGAGATGAGAGATGCAAACCGTGGAGTGTAAACGTTCAAATTATGAACAGCAGACTGCATAATTACATCCCTGATATTTCCCTATGGGAAACTGCCTATGGGGCTGAAGTAAAGCGAGCCAGGGATAGCGAAGGTTGAGCAGAGGCGACTGCACAGAGTGACAGAGACGCATTCCCACAAACCGGAGAGTAAATGGAAACGTTTAAAAAAAAAAATTGATTAGGGAGATTCCAGTCATTACGAATCTCATGGCTCTGTCTCTTCTGTCACTCTTGAGACTAGTGGATTAGATCTAAACACTGGATTAAATTAATCTGAATCCTGGGATTAGGATTATGAGTGTGGGTTTTCAGAGATTTATGGTATGTTGCATAATGGATTTACAAGACTTTTATGGGTTTAAACCAGAACACTGAGATCCCTAGGGGAGCAGAAGGAGTGCAGTAGTCTAAGGAAGGACGGGCAATAGGGAGTGAGGAGTGGATTATTTTTAATACAGCCTTTGAAGGTGTATACGCAGCGCCCCTCTCTCGTATTCCAGGCCTGGGAGTATTACAGTGAGAAGATTTCTGTGTGTGGAGTCGGACTTTTGTATTTTCTTGAAAATATAATTTTGTCCAGCCCTAATGCATCATCTCGTATTGAAATGAAAGAGTAGCTCCTGACGTGCCCAAGAGGGGCAGGTAGTGTTATACGGGTTTCAAGATGTTTTCATACGCAAAAGAAAACAAGGAACGGGCAAAGAAGCAGATGGCCATACATACAAATGCCTACGCGTGGGTTATGTGCGGTCATCCCTCCGTAAACACACCCCTGCATCAGTCAGCCAGGAGCGCATCAAGTGTAACGAGGGCTCTGGGCTTCACTCTGCAAATGTTCTTGCGCTTAATCAACTTGTAGCATCTTAATCCACATTTTAGTAATTAGGTGATGGGCAGTGTAGCACCTGCATCAGCAGCGTTATCTCAATATGTAGAGGGTTACAGAGGTCACTCGCCAGCCCCCAGCTATCAGTGTAAGAGCAACATACATCTGTATGTCAAGGTCAAATGTGCAGGGAGGGAAATGAAGGCTAGTTTTTCATTTATTTTTCCTTGACTGAACTTTGGATGTAAAATGCTTTGTGTACTTGCCACATAGAATCATCATGTGTGGGATGGATTCACTTGAACGCATGGACTTATTTAAAGGTAATACAAGTGACAAAAATGACCAAAATATTACAAACTGCACCTTTAACTGCCTTTGATATGCCAAGATGATGTTTATTTGAGTTCAATCAAATGCAGAAAATGTGACCATAACAACTGCATAGATATTCTTTATAGGATTGATTACCATCTTATTGTTTGTAATGGTTTTGAATGGGATCATTCAGAAACCACAGTCTGGAAGTACTCGTGTTCCACCTGTGTGTTGACATGTGAATCTCTTCCCCACTCACGCCTCAGGCAAATACTGCAGATCAACCATCTCACTCAGTGTCTCTGGTGCCATGCTGCTCCAGTAGTAGTCTGATTAGTTTTAATTTGGAGGAGGCACGCTCCACTGTCACAGCTTTGACAGATGTCACTTTGCTTGGCTTGCTCCGAGCCGTGGTCAGGCCTCCCGGGGGAAATTATTCTGCTGTGAGTTTCGGAGTCACTTTCCAATGCTGACTTCAGTCGAACACCGGAAGAACTCCTTCAACTGTACTGCTCACTTGAAGAAAAAAAAAAAAAAACAGGCATTGACTTCTTCTCTTAGATCTGTTTCTTTGTTCCTCACATGTGAAGCTAGAGAGAAGCTAGACAGACATTCAGTATTCTGCAGTCTCCTCCAAAGCCTAACAATCTCCTTACAATGGAACACGTCTAAGAGTTAAGTTCTCATTGTGTTATGCAGCAACAGTTGTAGGTTTATATCATTATTAGTTTCCATGCAGCAGCTACAAAAACTGCGCATTTATAAAAGCGCATTTAAATCCATCTGATCAATATTTTTATTTAGATTAAGACAAGAAATAGTACCGTGTCCTCATTCACACGTGGCATTAAAGGAGCAGTGTGTAAGCTTTTTGTATTTTTTGTCACTTGGAAAACAATTGCATACTGACATTTTCATGAAGGTCACCAAATCTTACACACTGCACCTTTAAAATGGTTGCTTTGTTTTGATTGTACTTGACCTCATAATTTTACATTTGTCACTGGTGTCTACCCTGAGATGGAATCATGCTCAGTCAAGCAGCAACAGCAGAGACATCCTCCTTTTGTCTGCACACCCCTTGGAGATAGATACAAAAATAAAGGATAAACAAAATAATGTCATTCACCGGCTAAGCTGGACTTTTTTATGTCACTTCCTTGCTTTTCAAACATGCAAAGCTGTGTTTGTTTAGCAGAATAGTGATGAAGGCAGAGAAAGAGCAGTGTTGTGTTTGGCACAGGGCCACACTGTAAACAGGACGGTTGGGAGAGGAATGCCAAGTGGACAGCCCTAGTGTCCCCGCAAGACCCCGTGAATACAGCATAAGAATACATAATTACTTTAATTTTCTTATTCAATATGATTGTATGTTAAAAAAAAACAAAAAAAACATTGTAACAGAAATTACATTCTTTCGTCAACATGAATTGGACATGACATCTCACTACAATTATCTGAAAAAAGTGTAGGAGAGCAAAGACGAAGTTGAAAGTGGAGGATACACACATCTGTTAGAACTTCTTGACTTTACAGAGGGGCGTGTCCTGTAGTCGCTTTAGTTAAACCCATAGGAAACCACAAACGACAGCAGTTTGGATCATCCCGTGTGATTGGTTGGCAGTTCCAAGTGCTCCATCTGAGAGGAGCTCAGCCAGCAGCCAAGGGGTAATGCCTGTCTGAATAATCACATTCAGAAAGCTATGTGACACCTGCTGGCTGCTCTGGGAACAAGCGTTAGTGGCTTAAAGGTGCAGTGTGTAAGATTTGGTGACATCGAGAGGTAGAGTTGCGTTTTGTATTCAGCACCTCCCCCTAACCCCTCTGGGCATGCAGGAGAACCTATGGTCGCCCTCATTTGTCATTAAAACTCAAAAGATGTTTAGTATGTCCACTCTGGGCTACTGTAAAAACATGGTGGCCGCCAGAGAGAAGGCCCGCTCTTCATGTAAATAAACATTGATGGGCTCATTTTTGGGTGATGGTAAAAACAAACAAACATTTATGTGATTAGAAATTCATGAAAATGTCAGTATTTGATTTGTAATATTTGTACTGTGCCTTTTAAATTTGATACCAGCAGTTGTGGGTGGCCAGTGGAGAAAAGTCAAAAGAAGAGGTGACGCTTTAGGTTGTTGTTTAACAGGCACTGCCACATTCATGAGTATCTATTTTCATTTTACCACATGAACAGTGAGACCTATGAGCAAGGCAGAGTGATATACCGGGCGAGGTTGGCTTTGATCTATCTGATGCTGCAAAAGGATTAAGCAGCACAACCAGGAGATGGATGCAATGTGGTTGATGAAGGTCATCAATCATGTCACCAAGGTCACTGAGAGATCTAGACCCATTGGTAACACACATATCGAAACATAAGTGTTTGTTAGGCCTGCTTGACCAGCACTTCAGTCTTTGAGAGACTGATTTGAAGATGTCGTCCCTTCATCTGTGAGAATATATCAGACGAACAATCCGCCATCCGTGCCGAAGCTGTCGGTTCATCAGACAGGGATGACAAATGCAAGCAGGTTATTGTCTGTGGAGCAGTGATTTGACAAATCATAAGACAGTATTATTGGCCCCAAAGGGGTTAGAGGAGATGGCAAGAAGGAGGGCCCCCTTGCCCAGAGCTTGGAGAGTCCACATCCCGTGTGATCTCCCATGGGTTCCTGATTAGATTTGATGGGGATCCTCATCATATCAGTGAGGTCCTCATCGGCGTGTGAACTGTGGTTTTGAGAATGCTTGAGGATTGTCAACAGAGCCACACTGTCAATTGTATCTACAATACTGAAGCAGCACTGAGGCACACCTACCACCAATCCAGTCAGTTTTGGTGTGTACATTGAATGGACTCTATCTCTCCACCAAGTCTGTTAGTAGTCCTTCATTGTCTTCTTTAATCCTATCTATCAGAGAGGCAAGTCACAAGGAGAATCTTTGCTTCTTCACTCATGCAAATTATAGTTTGTGGAGTCTACTTTGATTTTAGATAAATAACTATCTGGCTATTCATAGAAAATTGACACGGGCAACAGAAGTTGAAGTTGAACAAAGTAAAATAAGCAGTAGAATCAGACGATCAGAGCTGATCTGTGAAACTAATTTTTCAGCCTGTATTTGCATCTGAACAAACTGTTCTCATTTGAATCATGAAAATGCAGCCGTTATGTACAGAGGAGAGAAAAAACCCACCTAAGGAGAAGTCAGTCATCCCCTCTAGACCCCAGAACACATCAACTGACACGCTCACTCTGATGTGCTGCTTGATTGATGGATGGCGTTTTCACGAACAGTCGGAGACGGGTCAAGTCGGCCACAGCGGAAGAAGCTTCCATTTCACAGCTCGCTCTCTCTCACTGCGATCCCCAGCACCGTGTACTGCCAGTAATCATACCAAAATCGACCAGCAATCAAAAGTGATAGCTGTCGACGGAGATGAGATCAACATATTCCACCTCGGCAGTAGAACTTTGCAACCAAAGCGGCATAAGCTGAGAGCAAGTCAACCCATCTTCATTGTCTGCATGCATATTTTACGTATTGCATATTGGATGAAGACAAATGCAGATTATTTTTTCTCTTTACAGACAAGCCAAATTGAGCATCAATTGAATGAGGGTTATGAAAAGATATACTCTTTATTATAATTTTTTGACATAAGGTGACGGCATGGGCAATATTGGCAATATTCCCAAGTTTACTAAAAACTCTCAGACTAACTTTTTTCTTTTTAAAGGTTGCACTAAAGGAACAGCAAGGCTTCCTTTTAACACTTGAAGTTATAAAAACCTTTACTAACTCACTCTTGCCCTGGCTGAGGAGACGCTGGATCTCTATTCGGTATATAGATTTCCATCTTAAGGGAATAGGTGAGGTACTTTCAAGTTGGGCATCTGTGAAGTACTTATGTATCTTAGATGGACTGCATGGACTTCATGGTGATTACCAAAAGTTGGGTTGAGTGATTTAACTTGTCAGGCTGCCTTTAGATGTGGCACCATGTTGTCATATCCTTATACGCAGCACCTGTTTGTAGTATCACTTTCACTCGATCTAAAAAAAGCAATTAGAAATGAACAATGGGTGATTATGATGGATACGACAATGCAGTTGTGGAATCAGAAAGAAACGTTGATGAACGAGTTATATGAAATAATTAAATGATATTTTGACAAAAACATTGAAATTATTCTTGTCAAAAGCCACAAATCTAAATGTTTTGTAATGTTGTGGTACTATTTGTTTCATTAGTACAATTGTGTAATAGTTTGGTATTTTTATGAGCAGTTGTTGGGATAGTTGTAATTGAAATAAGTAATCCTAGTGGAAAGTATTATGTGCATTTACATTTCCCATTAAACCGCCAACACAAATGTGTAGTTTGAGCTGTATGGTACGGTGCAGTAAAGTGTTTTGTTTCTCTCTTGCACAGGGATTGTCGTTCAAGAGTTCATTAACCATTAAATCATTTTTTGTCTTTGATTAATTGTTTTAATAGTAGTGGCGTGGTCACAAGGCTAAAATATGCAGCCGCAGCCCTGTTGCATCTTTCATGATTTCAAATCGCGCTCGGTTCCCAGCAGATCTCATCGGACGGCCAAACACATGCAGAATATTGATAACATTGTTTCTGTAATTATTACTTCTTCTCCATATAACACAACAACCCCATCACCTCCTTTGTTTCACAGCAGAGCAAGTCTCCAGAGGTCGAGCTGAAGGCTTTATCACAGCCAGCTACATGAGTTGGAAATGAATAGAATATTCTGACATGAAAAAGTACTCACGTCAACTGCATAGTGTGCATGGAATAATTATATATTCATTGTAACGAGAGTTGGTCAGTGTGATGTCAGTTCAACAGCGTGACTTCTATTGCTCCTACCAGGGCTGCGACAACGAATCGATAAAAATCGATTATTAAAATTGTTGGCAACGAATTTCATTATCGATTTGTTGTGTCACACAATTATTACGTCACTCACTCAAGTTGCAACGCTCTTTCAGTTGAGTTGAGCGCCGACCAGAGCGGAGGTAGAGGAGAGCATAGACATATATTACAATTCACATCAGTGGGACCCAATACATCGATCGCACGGACAGTGTTGGTAGATCACTGGCAAACATCGCGCCTCTCTCTCTCTCTCTCTCTCTCTCTCTCTCTCTCTCTCTCTCTCTCTCTCTCTCTCTCTCTCAGGCACACTTTGCCACCTCCCCCTCCCTGCTCTGCAAGAGAGCAGAAAGAGCATCGAGAGAAGCGCTTCCGAGAAAGAGAAGCGCTGGGTGGACTTTAGTCACTGCAGCTGATCAGGACACTGCCACTTGTGATGTGTGCAAGAAAGCCGTTCGCCACTGTGGTGACACCGCCAATTCACGCAAACAAATTGAAGCAGCTCACCCTCTAAATGTTTTTCTTTTCAGCTATAGTTTCAATTAATATGCACACACACACATACATATATGTATGTATGTGTGTGTGTGTATGTATGTATGTATATATGTATTTTATATATATATATATGCTGACCCCTGGTGTTGGTAGATAATTTTGACTTGCATGGTGAAAAAGTGTGGGCACCACTGTTCTAACAGCTCAGGTCCCTTTAAACAAAAATATACATCTTTTTGTGCACTTTATTTTAAAAAAAAACAACAACTATATATTTAGCAGATGTAAAGCATACATGTGTGTTTTCTGTGTTACTCCATTTAGTTTTTGAATTATTAATTTAACAGCTCAGGGATGTTCAAGGAGCAGTTCTAGTTTTGAATAACCGGTTGGAAATCAATGCTTTGTAAAAAAAAAAAAAATCTGATTCATCCATTTAATCGAAGAAATAATCGACAGATTAATCGATTATAAAAATAATCATTAGTTGCAGCCCTAGCTCCTACCCTTTTCATTTTCTTTGGATCTGGTTACATTTACAATTTAGTATTGTATTAACTGTTAACTGCTGAATTGAATTACAGCAGTCAGCAGTGTTCAGTCAATAATATCTATTAAACGAGTCTGATGATTGAGAGTCAATGCCCATGACCCATGCCTAAAGGGACATGACAAAAACCTGCAAGACCAGATAATTGAATGACAGAAAAAAAAATGTAGTGGATAACACAAACACATAACCCATTTAGCCGATTTGCCTTTTACCTGGTGTTAAATTGTGTTTTCCGTTATCTGATTGCAGTCATCAAGCACATGACCACATGAAACTGCTCGCGTGTTGTGAAAACAAATTGAGGACAGATTGTTATTCAAGTTGCCAAACCACTTCTAAAGCTGATCAGGGACGCATTTTTCACAAGTGTAAATATGAATTTGTCTCCAAATCACATAAAACATCGAGTGATCTCCAAAAGTACAGAACAGGTCTAGTTGCTATTGGATCACAAAGGTGTACATGAGCTCTGACCGGCTCCAGGGAACCACTGCAAACATCAATATAAGGGGATGGATGGATGGATGGATGGATGGATGGATGGATGGATGGATATACATTTTTTTGTCATGTTGTTGTTGTTTTGTCAGTGTTGTAAGTGTCAGATGCCTATTGCTTTCCCAACCTCCCATATGTTATCGTATATTAGTGTTGAATTGTGTCTTTACTCTGTAAAAAGTGTATCAGTGGGCTTTGAGGACACAGAGAGACATTATGTCCAGAAGATAGAGCAATGTGGTGCCAGCAGAAAATATAATTAATATTATACCGGCAATCTTGTTAAAACTCCCTCTCTCGCCCCACCCACAACACAGTCACACACATTTATACACACACACACACACACACATACACACACGCAGGCCCTTGACAAGCAATCCTATTAAACAGAGAGTGTGGCATTTAATCTCTTAACAAGGAGGGACCAGCATAGAGACAGTGCGACAGACGCTCATACCTGCAGACAGACAGACAGGAGTTCTCTCTCTCTCTCTCTCTCTCTCTCTGTTTAATCTCCACCCTGCATAAAGCATTCTCCCGCCCCTGTTGCAGCTCCTCATTATAGCATTCTTTATTCAAGGTGTATTCAAGCGATAATTCACAACAATGTCCTGGTGAAGTAATGCCGAGTCGGCACGGCACCCTGGCTGTCCCTCGCATTATGTCATGAATGGAACATGTAAGCGACCGCCGTTAAACACCTGAATAATCCAGCAGAAACAGCCTGTGGAGTAGCTGAATCCAGCCTTAACATATATAACGTAATGCACGTGTACACCCACAACCGAATATACTCTATATATATCTTATCAGTCTGATTATCATTGACCACCAGGAGGAGGTACATTCACAATCCACCATGCCAAAGTTACCATCATAACACTGGATATGTGTCGCAATAATTTACATGAATAACCTGAAAAATATCACTCCAGCTTTGAGGAGTTAATCTGTAATACCACTTTCTTACCACAAGAATAAGTCTTGAGCTATTCAATATTGTAGTTTACCTCCCCTCCGCAGTGGCTGAGGTTCCATTGCTTCTGTTATGTTGACGATGTCACAAGTATAAATGTTTACGTAACTTCCGGTACCAGTTTTGAAAAAAGAATGAGTAACTTTGATATTAATTGAATCCATTATTTTATTTTTAACAAGCCTTTTATTTTTCTTTCCGATCTCAGGGTTGAAAGTTGTACAGCTTCGTACTGTAATGTTTGCATTTTTACCTTACAGATGCCTTAAACTTTTATTCTACGAAGTACACCACTACTGCTTTAATGCAGTACCTGCAGCCAGTGAGGACAATTGAGAATGATGATCCACAGTAGAAGTTCACATGCCAATCGATGACACTCATACGGCCTGTGTGTACAGTAACTCACCTTTCGTTGAAACTGTCAAGTTGGCAGTGTTGCAATATTGTATGCAGTTTTTTTATTTGAAAATGTAAACAGAAATGGAATATATTGTACACACAAATGGATTGTATCCCCCTTATCCAGCACACCATAGGGTGTAGTCTTGTTTGCTTTAGTCCCTGCATGAACCCACAGTAAGCACCTACACAATCATCAATCCATAGATTAGACTCGGTGGGTGAATGAAGAGGATAATGTCTGCAAAATACACTGTATAATTGCAGCACTAATGTTCCTCTTATTTTTGAAACAAAATCATTAAAGTAGTGTTGAAAAACTATGTGGTTGGATATTGCAGACAGACAGACAGTATCATTCAGTATCACTCAATATCATAGGTTTTGGAAACTGTAAAACCTCTTGCAAAATTTTTAAGTGCTTAAATGGTCCTGTCAACAATGCTAAAATGCTAATATATGCTAATGCTAATTCACTGTAATAGTTTATTGTGTTGGCAGGTAAACATTTACTAATTAGTGTCTAAATGAGAATACAGGTTAATGGTCAGGTAAGTAATTCAGAGTGTGGGTATAGCACTAATAATACAAAATGCGGCCTCTGCTGTTTATTAGTTAATTACTGATAAGTGTAAAGTAAAGGAGATCTAATAAGTTAAAAGGCAATACAGTTAATTAGAAATCAGTTTGACAAAACGGCTTAAAGCATCAAATAGAAAGCTGACCCAACCCTAAAATAGCCATGGTGGCTTTTAAACAAATAAACAGGCAACCTTAAACACACCATAGTCCCAATTAGCTGTAGCTAAACTAAAGTTGCATTCACTGTGTTGGGGATTAATTACTTATCACTATGAGCTCTCTTTGTTATTTCCTCTTAAAAGACAATGTTTTGCTTATTAATGGGAAAAACAAAACAAAAGTTATCAAAATACACCAAAATATGAATTAGTGTTACTGTGTTAAAAATGTAACTTCATTGCTACTTTTGCTTCAGCGGTTTAATTTTCTCTGGAAATAACCTCCATCAAAAATGAAATCCCTAACACCCAAGCTGTTTTAAGGCAAGTCCTTGTATATAGAGAGTTGCAAGAGTTCCCATCCCATCTGATTCATTTGCCCCGGTCTGTTTGAAAGTGTGAACTGATTCCCACTTACCCAGATCAATAGCTCGGACATGAAATATAACTATCTCAATTCCTCTGACAGAAGATGAGGAAGCCTTGGGCAAAACTAGGCTCCACCAAATCCTACTCGCCTAAGTGGAGTATCCCTCATGATGAAATTCTGGACAGTGACAGAACAAACCTGCCGGTGTGAAGGTCAGCTTTAATATAGGCCGTGCTGCTTTCACCTCTAGCTTCACATCCTCAGATATAAAGCTCTAAAGTCTGCGAGGGGATAAATCTCTTTGCCAGGGCCTCCATAAATTCCACTGTTGCACTTTAGTTACCATTTTAGGAGTGTGCTCTAATATTTCATTATTATAGCCTCTACATTCAGACTTCCACAGACCCCTGTTCTGTTACTCAGGAGCATCATCAGAACCACAAAACTGTCTAAGCCTTAAAATATGATCATGGCTGAAATCTGCCAACATCTTATGAAGGAAAGTGTTAGAGATAATACAGCCTGGGGTGTATTTTTATTGATTTCTTCATAGAAATCAAGTAAGTGTGGAATTCCATCAAAATCCCCACAGGTCCTTCTATAAAGTAATTCATCTACTATTTGTAACCTCGTTGTAGAAGCTAGCAGATGGGATTGAAATGCATCCTATTTGACTTTTCTTCTTTACGTCCTACTTATTTCCCTCCAGGGCCTTTTTTCAAACGTATCGTTTCATGCGGCCGTGATGTAGTTGACAGTATATCTGACTTAGCAAACCAATTCCCCTCTAGCAACACAGACTTTGACTAATCCATTGTCTTAAAATGACAACACAAAAAGTGTTCACGACAATAGTGGATGGCAACTGGGGGTGTGCAGGTCAAAAACAGCCAATCAGTAGCCCACAAGATCATGTTGAATCACTTCCTCTTTGGTCATTTGTCCATACTGTGAAGGCATGATATTCTTCATGTTTTCATGTGGGGTCTGAAGACTACACCGCGTCCTAATGGATTTTTATAATACATATTATACATTGAGGTAGTATTTATGTTATGGTCTACCATTTGAAACCATGAAATGTTTTTAAGTACAAGGATGTCCCACATTGAATATAATATAGAATTGGTCCAGACACCTTGGCCACTTCATCAATGCTGAAGCACTTGAAATTAGAATTTGACCGGGGTCTTTTAGGATTTTTGGGGTGCCTAATAGTCATTGTCAGGGGATAAACCATAACAAAAATGTAATGACAATTTGTAAGTGGAGTTTTGATGAAAATGTTGAGGACATTTGATTTATACGGTGGATCCATTTTCTGATAGCTATCGTCAAGTCTATGGCTTTTGAAAGCTCCAAACGCACTGGCATTGATTGCCAAGATGGCAACATTTATATCCTAGATATATTGCCTCCATTGCACGATAGCAGGAGGTATCATTTTTATATAAAATGTATTCTTCAAATATGTTGTTTAGGAATCCAGTACACTTCTTGAAAAGTTGCCTCAGTGTCTACCTCACCTATAAGTTTCCCTACTCACTCCTTTGTATCATCTACTTTACTGAAGTCCACTGGGAGATTTAATCCCCTTCTGCAAGTCCTGGGTTTATCCCTGGGTTTTCCCTTAGTCAGTCAAGCCCACAAAATACCCACAGGGGGAGTGACCAAGAGTCACTAGTATCATCCACACCTCCCTCGACTCTTCACTGTTTAAAAGGGAGAATGGCTCAGTGTCAGAATCCTCCCCAAAGCGCTTTCCTGTAACTAAAGATTTAATTCTGACCCTAACCCAACACCAACACGAACCTTTTATATGCCAGTATAGGAGTCAGAGTTGGTCAACCTGGTGTGACTTTGCAAGCCTTGAGTGAGGAAGGGAGGAAGTTTGCCAAGGCAGTTTTATTATGAAACCTATTGTAAATGTGCTGTGCCCACACCTTTGCGCAGAAATACTTGAGGAGAAACTAATAAAGGGAAGACATGTCTATGGAAAGGTAAAGGAAAACACCTTCCAGCTCAGAGGGTGTGAGAGATCAATAAAAACTGATGATGGTTTGATGCAGGTTCAGATTGATAGGCAGGCCGCTCGTGTGTCTTTCATTTTCAGCTCTTATTTTTATATCTCTTTCTGGCCACTCATGCACACATTCACACATACATACACACACACGCTCATATGATGTAAGTCTACTGAAAATGAACATGAAGGTCAAAGAGATGCTGGGAGGCCTGAATTACTGAAGTTACAAGGGGGAATCCTTTCTTCTATCCATTTCTTTATTTCTTTCTATTTTTTCTTTTTTCTTTCTCTCAAACACACAAAGATACATACCATCTAAATGCACAGACACGCACACACATGGCTGGTGGATGCTGTTTGAGTTGGAATGGAAATATCCTGTTGTTTTCTACTAAGCACTTGCTGTTCAGTTCTCATTGCCAAGAGTAATGGTCAGTGAAGAAGTGTGTGTGTGTGTGTGTGTGTGTGTGTGTATCTGTGATAGAGAGAGGTAGGGTCCTTGATACCTAAATCATTGCTGTATTTCATACAGCTCTCACATTCTAAATGAGTCCTTTATGCTTCACCACACATCTTTGCTGTGTCTCTCTCTCACACACACACACACACACACACACACACACACGCGCGCGCACAGCAATTCCATGTATGTGCTCTGCCAAACAGGATTTACTTGCCTGACCATATGGCAGCCGGCCCAATGTAAAGTCTGCCTTCCCACTTCATCCACTAAGTCTTGGACAACTACTGAGCTGGCACCAAGTGGAGGCTGGATGGGGCAACCTGTGTGATGGCCCTGAGACAAAAGCTCTACAAATACTCCCTTAATACTTAAGTATACTCACAGTTGTTTGCAGTGTGTTGTGATGCGTAGTGTAGGATGTTTGTTCCAGCTAAATAAACAATCACATTATAGACAATGGTGCACAACCAGTGCATCCAGTCCCCTCCCACTAGCCCTCTTGCCAGCATTGCACCCTCGGACATGTCGGTACTCTGAGAACTGCTTGAACTTGACTTTTGCTAACTCCCTTTCAATGCCTCAGCTTTTGCATCGTATTGTGTCCTTGTAAAAAATGGAAAGGATGCATACAACTATGAATTGAAGGTGTCGGATGGAACATTCAGCCGATTCATGCATTCACTGCTGTACTCATTTACAGTCGGTGAGCACAAACCCTATGTTTACCTGCGTAGTAGAAATGAAATCATCTTTGTGAAGCTTTCAATCCCAAATACTGTGTATAACTTGACCATGGAATTGGCTTTTTATTCTACCATTGGTCATTTCCAGGCTGGTCAAGAGGAGCACAGAGCCACTGCCAATGCCAATAGTTGTGGAATTTGTGGAAAATGAAATCTGAAACCTCCACCTTGAAATTGCTTTATACAGACTTAAAATGTGAACTGAGGTTAGTTATATTATTTCAGTATCATGTGTATATATCATCTTGCATGGTCCTTTGAAAGCCACTAAGACAGACATCTCAACCTACTGACGGCTGTTGGGATGAGAGAACATTTCAACAAACATCACGTCTTATTTACTCTTAAAGGTCTATAACAATTTCATCTTGCATGTCAGAACCGTGGCGTTCGAGGATTACCTTGTAGAAGTCATTTGGCCTGCTCAGAGCACTGACCTCAGCCCCATCCATCCAGCCCCTTTTGGAACGAATTGAATGTCATCTGCCAGCCAAGTCTCATTGGCCAAAGTCAGCAGCCAACCTCCTTTGCTTAGTTGGCTGAATGAGAGCGAATCTGTGCAGCCAGGTTCTACAATTGTGGGCGATTGTAGGAGGCTGGGCTCCCATATTGTCCTGTTGGATGTTACATTTTGTTACCGTTATACAAAGCCAGTGTTCATATTACAGCTTATTTTAGGTGCCTTAAATGCTTGACAAGCATTCTATATTAAGAACCGACTGGTTTGACCGGAGTCTTGAAAATAACTTCTCGTTTTTTTGCCAAAATTGCTTTGTGGCTTTTGCAGTTGTTCCTTCCATTAATGTTTGCAATGTGATGGATTCAGTATACTGCTGTGTTTACTAGATATGCTTGTGCTGCATCATCCTATTTTTGCTCTTACTTGGCTTTATGACATATGCCTCATTTTTGTTTTTTTTACATATACAGAGACCATGTCATTCCTTAATGTAATTACCCTATTATATGGAATTCTATGGTCTTAAAAAAAATAGTAATGGTTGCATGGTGGTGTTTATGTGACAGAGCAATTGAGCTGCCAATCCGCTGGCATCTTCGTGATTTCTCTGGATGGAGGCCTGGCTAACTTCAGACAATGGCAATTAAAATAAATAACAAAAAAATCAACTAAATTACTGCAATGCAAAATACTAGGAAGTTAGATATGAATGTGAAAAAATAAAGGAACCATCAAATGGATCAGCCGTTGTGGTCTGCATTGCTGTGGCGCAGAGTTCCATTCTTGGGAAGTGCACTTGATTATGCTGGAGGGGTCTGTCTGTGAGGGCTATGCTGTATGAATGCATTCAAAGTACAAATCGAACATAACAGTCATCGTTAGCCAATTACACCTCGACTCAAATGAGTCACTAATGACTCACCATCTGCTGAGAGGGGGTTAATTCTCTACCTGCTGAGTGTGATGACTCAGCGCAAATATAGGCCCTTAGTGGTTATAACCTCCCACTTGTCAGTGAAGTGAGGACATCTCTTCAGTCTTGAATGAGAAGTGACGCATCTACACTTGCACTAAGTTTTGGCTTGGTTTCATCAAAGGTGTAGTGTGTACGTTTTCAGTCCCTTTTGCAGCTTCTAAACTTAATACTTAAAATATTACAAAACTATTACGTCTTTATATGTTAATGAAT
The DNA here is from genome assembly GCA_016785325.1 of Chascanopsetta lugubris. Lineage (NCBI taxonomy): Eukaryota > Metazoa > Chordata > Actinopteri > Pleuronectiformes > Bothidae > Chascanopsetta > Chascanopsetta lugubris. The sequence continues at coordinate 33,232 of JAFBJT010110412.1, forward strand.
CTATAACCACCTAAATATTTAAATGTTTTTCATTTCCCTTAAATGAGCCCATTAATGTATATTTACATGCGGAGAGGGGTCCTCTCTACGGGGGGCCGCCATTTTTTTACAGTTGTAAAGGTGGACGCACTAAACATCTTTTGAGTTTTACTGACAACTGCAGTCTACCATAGGTTCTCCTGCATGCTCAGAAGGGTGGGAGTGACGTGATGGATACAACATGCAATTTCACCTCTAGACGTCACCAAATCGTACACACTGCCCCTTTAAACCGTCTTTTGTTTAAAGCTAATACCCCTTACAACACAGGTGTGCAACTGCAGAGTCAGGTGATATTTCTCCGTGGGCTTGTTCACTACAAGAGACCTCTGTCACATTACACACGTCACCTGATTCATTGCTCGCACAGGTTTCATGAGAATTAATCAGTGTGACTTTAAACAGGTCAACAACGCGAGAAAATAATTAATCCACCCTCTTGGGAGTATCGCACCGTCCTGAAGCTTCTCACAGGATCATGCATCGTTGCCGCAGACAGCAAGCGTCGCGTTGCAAATTGCAAATTGCGTTCAAACAACTTACTTTGCTATTCAGGTGTATTCCCAAGTGTCGGAAGTGTTCGAAATGTAGAATGTGTAATAAGAGTCTAAAGACCCACCGCAACAGAGAGATCCGACCATGCCCCACCACACACAACACTTATCAGCCCCAAAGTCAGCAGTTTCAGCCGCATCCCCCAGAACAGCGAGCGGCACAGAGGAGGTTCCTTACGGCCTGAAAGGTTGAGCAGCAACGTAGGGTCTACGAGTCAACGCTTCCCACGGAGAGGCCTAGTCAGCCGTTCAGCCGGCCTCCTCTGCCTCAGCCTAAACTGACATGAAGCAGCCCGAGGTGCTGAACACGGGACAGGAGGGAGACATAAACATGGCACGTGACAGCTACTCTGACACAAAGCTCCCCCACCTAAGTGTGGCAAAGCAGGAGGGAGGGAGATGCAGCGCCCCTTCTGTCTCCATGTGTGTGTGTGTGTATGTGTGTGTGTGTGTGTGTGTCTGTCTGTCTGTGTGTGAGTGAGTGTGTGTGTCTGTGTGCGTCTGAGAGTGTGTGCTTATAGATATGTGTCTGCGTGTCTTGTTTACAGAGCTTTTCTGTCATATGTCTTCATCTCCACTTTCTATCCGCTCACTGTTCTCCAGCTCTGTAGCTAAGCCAGCATGAGGCCGAGACTCACTGTGCAGGTTTTATCCCTTAGCTTAGAGGTGAGTGTTTATGTTCCTGTGTGCGTGTGTGTGTGTGTGTGTGTGTGTGTGTGTGGAGAAAAACAGGGAGGGACTGATTACATGTGATGCATGTTTCCTCTGATATTGTGCATTAATGCCCTTAAATATTCTCTCATTTGCCATGTGTGTGCATAGACTCTCTCTCTATATATATGTGTGTGTGTGTGTGTGTGTGTGTGTGTGTGTGTGTGTGTGTGTGTGTTTACCTCGGCAGTCTGATCCCAGGCTTATGCTCTTGTGAGTGGCAGCCACGGCCATTCAGGAGCTCTCTTCTTGGGGCATAATGCGTGGAAAAAGCAGGCTTAGGGGTACATCAATTCCACAGGTTTAAGTGAATGGTGTGTATGCGAGAACGTGTCCATTCTTTTTTTTTCACATTTTCTTACAGTGCTCCTGTTTGGATGAGTTGTGGGGGGCGGGGGGTGGTGATGGGGTCCTGGGGGCCTCTTGTCACATGCTAAATGCTGCCATAATGAGGGTATCGAACAAAATGTCAAACACAAACAGGAGGGATTTAAGGGGGATTCAAACCTTTTATTAAAAATGCGTATTGTTTCTCCACATCTGACAAGTGAGACAAAGTGTTAAATACAAATTGATTTTCATATCCCCCAATCAATATCACAGATTTATGAGTAGATGTGATGAGGACATCAGACGGAATATGCTTTATTTAACTTCTATTCGGTCTCCTCAGACAAATCCTCTGACAGTCGTTATTAAAGGATTGTTTAAACTACACAGAAATTAGCAATTTCTCCATCCCTTTGTACGTTCCCTTTCTTTTCCATTAGCGTAAGCAGAACATGAAGTATGTAGCATTAATATTTAAGAGTTGCTGTTCGCAT